>CM075510.1:29512500-29575000 GCA_037950675.1 Hypophthalmichthys molitrix
ACAGTCATGTGACTGCAGTGGTTCAACCTTAATGTTATGAAGAGACGAGAATACTTTTTGTGCGCAAAAACAACAAAAATAATGACTTTATTCAACAATCTCTTCTATTCTGTATCATTCTCATATGTTTACATCCAGTGCTTCCAGGTTCTACCTATCACATGACTGTTTTAGTACCTATCTGGACCTTGGAAGTGTTGATTACCTCACGGATTTCATCAAAAATATCTTAATTTGTGTTCTGAAGATGAACGAAGGTCTTGTGGGTGTGGAACGACATGAGAAACATAATTAATGACAGAAATTTTCATCTTTTGGGTGAGCTAACCCTTTAAGCCTTGTGTTTCTGTTCTCGTTAGTGTTCGGTGTCATTATTGTTCCTGAGTTTATTCTAGTGTTTGTCCTGAGTTTGTAAAGTTTAATAAAGACTGTCATTGTGACACACACTCTTACACACACAGAGAAATAAGAGGCATATTTAAAGGTGGTTGTTAAACCTTCCTGACCTATATTTGCACACACTGAATCATCACCAGCTAAACTGACAGCGTAATCCCTATTAGTGAATGTGCTTCCTCATAAACCCTGACCCACACGTTCTTCTCGCACGCTAGCTCTGCTCGTCGCTCTCAAAGTCCCGCTGACACTCATGCCTCAAAGCAAAACGAACGCAAAGCGAAAAGACATGCCCGACTGTCAGCTCGCAAGCTGTGGGTCGTATGTCTTTTATCACCCTGTCTTTTCAGAACCATCATAAGAATTTCTAATTATTTTCACTCTCCAACCTCATAAAACATGTCGTCCAACAGAGAGACCATATTTTCAGTTCCCGCATTAGCCAGAGATCTCAACGATCCTGTTTGTAATTATCAATTCATTTGGGAATATGGGATTTTCTTTAAAAATAAAGGATTGTTTTTCTCTCGGACGAAACCACATCACACAGTATCAGACATAGGCCTTTATTGTAGCTTCAAAACCAAGAGAATGGAAACTGAACAATAAGGCGCCACTGATGAAGTCTGCGAATCCCTGAGGAAGAGAGTTTGCCGTTTGAAGATAACGGGTTTTTTTTTTTCCTCTTGCACTCAAAGTTTTTGTCAGAGCATCTCAAATGACACATGAAGTCTGGGCAAATCATTTATGAAACACTTTTCACAGGAAAACATTACATGGTGTGGGCAGAGGAAAAAACACATACACCCATAATGGAATTCAGAGGAAAAAACATCATACTAATACAATAAGCTGGCTCTCACTTCTGCCTGTATGGCACAGACGGTTTGGGACTTTCTTGACTGCGTCAGAACTGGTTTAGGAGGCCATTTATCACAGTTATGTCTGTGTTTCATGGTTTGGACAGTGTGATATCTATGCATGATTTCCATGTACCCACCAAAGTAACAAAAGCAGCTGAGAGCATTGAATTAAGTTTATGGAAAGTGTTCTGATGAGTTCTTAACACAGCGTTTCTCAAACTGGGGACCGGGAACCTGCCGGGGTTTGTCTCAAATTGCCAGGGGGTTCGTGAATATTTTCAGAAACAAACTCCAAAGCAAAAAGCATAACCATGGCAAGTGATATGATAGAGTACACCAGCAATATCACATGAACAAGCGTGTGATATGAGAGTTGTCTGAATGAATGATTCAAAGACTTGCTCATAAAGTCAATCACTCATTTCCCTTCCTGAATCAATCAGTGTTTTAAACAAATCATTTGACTGAATGATTCAATGACTGAATGACTTGCTCAGAAAGACAATTACTGTGCAAATGATTAAAAACTCACTTACAAAGACAGTCACTTGTTTCATTCCTGAATGAATTAGTGTTTTGAACAAATCATGAATCAGACTGAATGATTCAATGACTTGCTCATAATGACAACTACTTAATTAGTCCTTCAATGAATCAATGTTTTTTAAAGAACTGCTTGAGTGAATGATTCAAAAACTCACTTACAAAGACGGCCACTTGTTTCATTCCTGATTGAATTAGTTTTTTAACAAATCATTTGACTGAATGATTCAATGATTTGCTCAAAAAAAAAAAAAAAACAACTACGTAATTGCTTTGAGTAAATAATTCACTTACAAAGATGGCCACTTGTTTCATTCCTGAATGAATCAGTACTTTAAACAAATCATTTGACTGAATGACTTGCTCAAAATGACAATACTGTACGAATGATTAAAAACGAATTTACAAAGACAGACCCTTGTTTCATTCCTGAATTAACTAGTGTTTTGAACAAATCATTTGACTCAATGATTCAATATTTGACTATATGATTCAATGACTGAATGACTTGCTCATAATGACAACTACTTAATTAGTCCTTCAATGAATCAATGTTTTTTAAAGAATTGTTTGAGTGAATGATTCAAAAACTCACTTACAAAGATGGCCACTTGTTTCATTCCTGAATGAATCAGTATTTTAAACAAATCATTTGACTGAATGACTTGCTCAAAAAGACAATTACTGTGTGAATGATTAAAAACTCATTTACAAAGACAGTCACTTGTTTCATTCCTGAATGAATTAGTGATTTGAACAAATCTTTTGACTGAATGATTCAATGACTCACTCAAAAAGACAACTACATGATGAGTTCCTCAATGAATCAATGTTTTTAACAAACTGTTTGAGTGAATGGTTCAGAAACTCACAAAGATGGCCACCTGTTTCATTCCTGAATCAACTGGTGTTTTGAACAAATCACTGGCTGAATGATTCAATGGCTTGCTCAAAATGAAAACTACCTGATTAGTCCCGGAATCAATGTTTTTTAAAGAATCATTTCAGTGAATGATTCAAAAACTCACTTACAAAGATGGCCACTTGTTTCATTCCTGACTGAATTAGTGTTTTGAACAAATCATTTGACTGAATGATTTAATGACTCGCTTATAAAAACAACTACGTAAATAGTTTGTATATGAATGCTTTGAGTGAATGATTCACTTACTAAGATGATTACTTGTTTAATTCCTGAATGAATCAGTGTTTAAACAAATCATTTGGCTGAATAATTCAATATTTGACTGAATGATTCAATGACTCACCCATAAAGACAGTCTTTTGTCGCCACCTACAGGCATATTAATGTTAAATTATTCTCAGCTCAACCATAACTCTAATTTGGAAACAGATCAGTTCTTTTATATCAATCCAAGATTATGTTGATCTTCGCTTGCAGCATTAATAATTAGCCATGTCTGTTTGTGTTAAGATGAACTCATTACTATAAACAGAGAGTGCACATCATAGCAGAGAGCTCTGGCGACCGCTGCGAGTGATTACAGAGCATGGCAATACAGATGACGCTCATTGTCATCCTAATCGCAATCAACACAAGGCGCTCTTTGATGATAATACAACTCAACGATGTGCTTCATTATTGCTTGGAGCAGGTCTGGTCATGGGCCGCTGCTCTTGCACATGCAAATGCCAGATGCTCTTGAGGAGAAAGTCCCTGTAAAAGCAGCTTTGAGACACATTTCACCAGCATGCTGTTCTCCTTTCTTCACCTCTGCTGTCTGATGGATCTGATCTGATCTGTCCGTTAAACGCCGCTCCCACCTCCCACTCCGATGTAAACCCAGCTAGTAGCCTGCAAGAAGCCAAAGCTGATGCAGATGAGCCGGCACAAATGAGTATTCTGGTAGAAGAGGTCTTTAATTTTGTCCTGGTTTTTTTTCTTTATGTTCGTCTGCCTTTTCCAGAGCACGAGGCAGATGGATGGAAGCAGAGTGCCCACTCGTATGATAAATGAAATTCACATCACTCGGCTCCAGTGGGCTGAAAAGAGGACACCATGTTGAGATGTTTGGACAAATGAAGGCATAGCCCTGCAAACAGGAACATAACATGTTCTCCTTTTGTCTTTCCATTTCTTTTTCTATCCATTTCAGAGCGTACCGACAGGTCTACGCAGGGACTAACAAAGGGCCTTTGGCAATGTTTGGAAAGCTACTTTGAAATTGTACCATGCCAAGCGACAAGCTACTCGTAATTTAACAAAAGTCAAGCTACTCTTTTGAAAAAAGGAAGGTAGCTACTGATGCTATTTAAGGGGAAAAAATCTACAGTTCAAATGTTTGGAGTCAGTAAGATGCAAGGATGCATTAAAGGGTTAGTTCATTTAAAAATGAAAATTCAGTCATTAATTTCTCACCCTCATGTCGTTCCACATTCCGATGGCTCAATGAGACCTCCACTGCCAGCGAGACAATTAACACTTTTGATGCCCAGAAAGCTACTAAAGACGTATTTAACCCTTAATCGGCCTTTGGGGTCAATCTGACCCCGCTGACAGTTTCCTTCGTTTTTAAAAAGGGTTCCCTTTAAACATAAACATGCACAAAAAATCTGGGCTTGATTTGGTTGTTCTAAAGGTGTGTAAAAAAAAAAAAAAAAAAAAAAAATCACTGTTAAAGACCTTTGGAAATGAATGGGAAACACAAAGTGGAACAAACTTCTATCTATCTCATACACACACACACATACATACATATACACAAACACACACACACGTGTGACTGCAACAGAGAGCATTTTTATAGAAATTGGCAAATAAAATCAACAAAACTGGCATAAATCTGAATATTTCTACATTTAAATAAAGATCTGGTCCTAGACCATAAACACAAAGTGGAACGAACTTTGTATCTCATACACACACACACACAAACACACACATGTGTGTGACTGCAACAGAAAACATTAAAATAAAATAAAATCATCAAAACTGGCATAAATCTGAAAAATTTCCATACATAAGTGAATGACTAATACTAGAGCACAAAGGCAACATGTAACAAGCATGTTCACAAAATATATCATAAAGTTGTGAGAAGTTGAAGCATCAAGAAAAATGAAGTGAAAATGAAATGAGTCCCTATTGACCTCTATTGGATATATGTGGTCATTGCACTTTCTTTCTTTAACTATAATTCCTAAAGTTTTTCCAGAAGCCTGTAAATGGCAGTATTCTATCCCTAACACATAGAGCAATGTCCAAATACAATTTAGATTTAATTAAGTTCATCATTAAAGTGATTTTTTAATTAAAAATCAATTTTTCATAAGCCAATTTATGGCGTGGTTAAGTAATTGTGCAGTAAATAGGTAAAAAACGACAAAATCTCCACAAAAACACAGCATGAATGCATAGTTGATAAGTAAATAAAAAAAAATAATATATAGTTTACCATATAAAAAAAAATGTATATTTCCTTATGCAATCGCTCTGTAAAAGTTTGGGGTCTATCTGACCCCAAAGAACTAAAATGTTAGTCCAATTAAGGGACGCTTAAGGGTTAAAACAGTTCATATGACTACAGTGGTTCAACCTTAATGTTACGAAGCGACGAAAGTACTTTTTGTGCGCCAAAAAAACTAAATAATGACTTTATTCAACAATATCTAGTGATTTTTTTGCTGTTACCACCAAGCAGCCAGTTGCCACATCCTTTTTCACAAGACCACAGAATTAGCTGAAAGTTTGGTGAAAATATCTCATTCCGTTCACGAGTCATAGCCATTTTCGTAAAAGTGGCTCCGGCCACTTCAAACGTTTTTTTTTATTATTATTGACAATGAGACTTTTTTGTCCATCTTGAGTTAAGGATTCCAACAATATAAGACACTTGAGCCTAAGCCTAACGGTTTAAAAGATACGAGCAATTCCGTACTTTTGACCTCTGTAGCGCCCCCATCAGGCTGATTGGTGCAAGCCGTGGTGACGTCGTAGACGACGTGAGAGATGGCTGCACTGGTACTGGCGCTGAAGAGTTCCACACAAGTACCATAAAGCTCCGAGTGCTGGTGTTATTCATGTGAAATACAGATCCACAACCAGCACGGCATTAACACGGCTTTTGGGACGCAAGTAAAACAGAAAACAGTCTAGTGTACACTCAGCCTGCCATTTATAAATAAATAAACAGAGGCATGAATAAATAATACAAAATAATAATAATAAATAAAAAGCCAGTGTGCATTCCCCGAAAGCAAAGTAAGATGCAGCAGAGGTGGTTTTAGATGGCATGTGTTGTGATAATTCGGTCCCCAGGTGTGTGAAGTTGTGTTGCACTCACTGTGAAGTAGTGCAGAGGAAAGTGTGTGTCATTATATGGGGATTTCGAGACGGTTCGGTACAGTGCGGCTAGGCACCCGTGAATATGAAATGTGCTTCTCATCTGAAAAGCTGGCATGACTACTGTATCTTCCATCAGTATATCTCAGGAGGCTTTCCAGCTCATCCGCAGTTTGGATCCAGTACAGCCATCCTGAATGTGTTTTCTGTACACTGCCAGGACAAATAAATCAAAGAAATAGACATTAAAAAACTTGTCATATTTTACTACAAAAAAAGAAAGCATAAAAGAGAAGGGATTTCTGCACAGGGATGAATCAAATGAACCTGTGAATCATTATTTGGAATCATTTGATTCAGATAAAATGTTCCAATTCACAATGCTACATATAAGAGAGGACAATCGAAGAAAGTGTTTTTGTATGCAACAAGAATCAAATCAACTTGTGAATCATTTTATGAATCATTTGATTATGTTCAAATGAACCAATTCACTAAAAGGAAACAGAATTCCAAATGCTACATATCAGAAAGTTAAGAAAGTGTTTTTTATGCAGTGTGACATTAAAAAGAATCAAATGAACCTGTGAATCATTTTTTGAATAATTTGATTCAGTTAAACTGTTCAAATGAACCAATTCACTAAAAGGAAACAGAATTCCCAATGCTACATATCAGAGAGTTAAGACAGTGTTTTTATGCAATGTGACATTAAAAAAGATTAAATGTACCAGTGAATCTTTATTTGAATCATTTGATTCAGATAAACTGTTTGAATTCCCACATATAAGAGAGGACAGTTTAAGAAAGTGTTTTTTTTTATGCAATGTGATGAAAAAAATCTAATGAACCTGTGATTCCTTTTTTTTGAATCATTTGATTCAGTTAAACTGTTCGAATGAACCAATTCACTAAAACAGAGTTCCCAATGTTACATATCAGAGAGGTAGGAAAGTGTTTTATGCAATTTAAAAAAGATCAAATGAACCTGTGAATCTCTATTTGAATCATTTGATTCACATGAACTGTTTGAATTTCCAATGCTACATGAGTAAGAGGACAGTTTAAGAAATGTGACATTTTTAAAAAAACTGAATGAACCTGTGAATCATTTTTTTAATCATTTGATTCAGTCAAACTATTCGAATGAACCAATTCACTAAAAGGAAACAGAATTCCCATCACAAGCTTTTATTGCCAAAGCCTGATGATGATAGACTGCACTTTTAAACCGATATTTCATCCCAAGGCGATTCCAGTAATGGCAAATCTCATACAAACCCAATGACATCCATTTTACAACATTATGCATTTATAAACATTGTTAAAATAGTTTACATTCCTCACATTACAAACTTCTCTTCAAGTGGTTGGTTTATAGTATCGCAAAGCCTAGTCATTTTCCAGCGTGTTTCTGAAGCTCCCGACGCCACATGAAAAGACATATGGTTACTCAAATGTCAAAAAAACTCAATTAGTCACTTTATTGCAAGGTCATTTATATGTAAAGCAGATAATTAAAACTACAGCTCCAGAACAACACTGCAACAAAACAGCAATTAATAATGGGAAACAATGGAGATCAGTCAAGATCCTCACGCGATTGACTTCATGTTCGGATGCGATGCAGCTCTGGGTGAAACACATCAAAGGCTCTGAACATTAAACAAAGCTAAATTTACCGCATGCTTGGCCCTGCATTTACTAAACATGGCAATAACATTCAACAGTCAGATGTTGACTGCAAACATATTGCTCTGCTCTTTCATAGATGATGTAAATAGGTTTGAATTTGAGTACAGAAGATCTTCGAAATATCTTTGACGTTTCGAGGAGTCTAGTTTGTAAAACTAAAATAATAATTAAAAAAATTATATCAAGATGTCAGGTTCTTGCGATCATATGGGTCTGATTATTATGATACTGTAAAGGGTTGGAAAAGCGGGTCTGGACCACAAGGAAAGTATTCTCAAATTGAGACTTCAATTTGTGGTTTCATTATAGAAAACGGAGGCACTTCCTCAACTGCCCTAATGTGCTTTTCTGTAAGTGCACTAGAAAATCATTAGTGCCCTTAGGATTCTTGTCTGGAGCTCGGTTTGTTTTTCAGCCTGTCAAATAAACAAACATCATACAAATAGTTTTATTTCTGCATATGATGTTCGAACTCATAACCATAGGCTGGACATCAGTGATTTAGAGAAATTGGATTCTGGACTATCCATTAAAACTACATTTGCATTCGAAAGTTGTGAATTTAACTTGTGTGCAAAATCACAGAAAACATTTGTGAATAAAGCAGTGTTTCCATCCCATGTGTTCAAGAGAACAAAATCATCACTTTTGCCTCAATAAGCTCCTAATTTACTGCTTATTAATAGTTAGTAAGGTAGTTATTGTATGGTTTAAGTTCAGTTATTGGGTAGGATTAAGGGATGTAGAATATGGTCATGCAGAATAAAGCATTAATATGTGCTTTATAAGTACTAATAAACAGCCAATATGCAGGCTAATAAGCAATTAAGTTATTAAAATTGAGAATTGTTCCCCATTTTAAAGTGTAACCGAATTTATGCACATATTAGGATTTTTCATCCGGCATTTTTTTATGCAATATCCCAAACTGTGCATAAAAATAGGAGGATGAAAACTAATGACAGCTGATCCAGTGTTATTGCCAAAGCTGATAGTTGTGAAATGCAGCATATCTTGACCTGATAGATTGAATGGAGCCGAGAAAGGACTGAGTTTACATGTTATATTATAGCATGACTTGCAATAAAATTACATGGTCAGTGTTGACTATGAATAAAATGTGCATATCAAGTCCTATTTTGAAATGGTAGCTTATAAAATACTCAGAATTGAAATCAAATTCAACTTGCACATTGCCATTCACAAACCGAAACACGTTCGTAATCGGATGCATTTCCGAGTGAAACAGGATGTTAAAAAAAGCCGTTAGAAACACTTCAAACTACTAAAAAAGTAGCTATATATGTGACCCTGGACCACAAATCTAGTCATAAGGGTCAATTTTATGAAATTGAGATTTACACATCATCTGAAAGCTGAATAAATAAGCTTTCCATTGATGTATGGTTTGTTAGGATATGACAATATAGAATCTAAGGGTGCAAAAAAAAATCTAAATATTGAGAAAATGGCCTTTAAAGTTGTCCAAATGAAGTCCTTAGCAATGCATATCCACTCACAAAAATACATTTTTGATATATTTATGGTAGGAAATTTACAAAATATCTTCATGGAACATGATCTTTTCTTAATATCCTAAAGATTTTTGGAATAAAAGAAAAATTTTGACCCATACAATGATTTGTTGGCTATTGCTACAAATATACCCGTGTGACTTATGACTGGTTTTGTGGTCCAGGGTCACATATATGAATGAATATATACATGAATGAATGAGATTTTTCAATGTAACAATGTAAGGCTGAACACCGTCATCATTTTGGCTGCGTGAGATTCTCCAGCTTTGTTGTTGTTGAGCAACCGTGAGCTGTTAAAGCTCCGCCCTCTTCTGGAAAGGGGGCCGGGAGCAGCAGCTCATTTGCATTTAAAGGGACACACACAAAAAAAATTGTGTGTTTTTGCTCACACCCAAATAGAGGCAAATTTGACAAGCTATAATAAATGATCTGTGGGGTATTTTGAGCTGAAACTTCATTCTGCGGACACCAGAGACTTATATTACATCTTGTAAAAAGGGGCATAATAGGTTCCCTTTAAATATAAAATTGACATGAATAAGTTGGATTTGACAACACGCATGTAGAATTAAAACTAGAAAGATAATCAAGCACAGCTGTGCACGTGTCAATTCATTTGAAGCAGGCCTACCTTTCTACAACAAAACTGCTGGCTGGAATGAATGACGCTGTGAACCTGATGTCACTAATCTGTCAATCTTGAGCCTGTCCTTTCTGAACCTAATTCTCAGTGTACAGCAATAAAAACTCTGCATATTTGTGCAGATGGCTGTTTTTTACAGGAGTCTACTATGTAAGAACACAGCGCTGATTCAGTGCGCCTGAGCTGAGTTCGGGGGCAAGAGCTCTGCTAACACAGCCGTCCCGCACCTGCCTCCCAAACACTTTAACAGGCAATTATCCCACCAACAGGACCAATCAAACCACTGGCCAACTCACACAGACTACAGACTGACAGAGAGAGAGAGAAAGAGAGAGAGGCTCTAAAACTTTACTCAAAAAGAAGCTAAATAATTGAAATTACTTTTTATTTGAGCGCCATATGATCCACTTTTCCCTCAATTTCAGGTCCAACTGTAGATTTAGACCATTAAATCTACAGGTACAAACAAAATTTGTGTAATTAAAAAACTATTTAGTATAAACACACACACACACACACACAAAAATACAATAAATAAATAAGTTCAGACAAGAATTTGAAAAACAGTAAATTCTATACTAGTATTCATTTTGTAGAAATCACATTAATAAATAACTATGGGAATATCTAATAAACAATGTGGCAGGCAAGGAATTACTACTAATTTCTCTTCATACTTTGATCTATAGATACATGGCACTGAATTTTACATAAACGTGGCCTGAGGAGAATAGCTGAACTCATTTTTAATTGTTAATCACTTGTTAGCCACAAAACAAACGATGTCTTTCAAGAAGACCTATTAACCTATAACAAATCGCCATCTAAGATCAGCCACTTCCCATGAAAGAGAAGCTGATTCAAATGATTAAAGGTTAAAGGAGGATCTTTCTCCTGGAAGTCATTAAGAGAAAGAGACCAACAGAGTCACTACAGGACAGATTTTTTCTTTTTTTTTTTTCCATTTCCTTCAATGCAAATCAAAAACATATTCATTAGTATCACAAAACCAACATGCAAATCTCCACCACTTGAAACGCGATGACTAAATATGTACAAGAACATGAACAGAGGAGCCATCTGGTCCCACATTTGGAGGATTCTCTCTTCCCTTTTTTTAAAAAAAATCTGGAAACCATTCTCCGCTGCCTTTCCTTTAACGCCTGGCTGCTTGAAGGCTGTGGAGAGTCAGATTAAGCCACTAGTTAAGGATGACATCCAACGATAAGCCAAGTTCTCAGTGCATTTACGTTCTCTTTAAGTTCAAACAGCACTGACACTAAATAACACGTCTTGCCATGCAAGAAATGCACTGACATACCAAATGAGGGTCTGTCTGGAGAAAAAAAAGAGAGAAACAGAGAGAGGGAATGCATGCATAAGCAGCCCTTTATTTTACACAATTCATACTGTTTTTTTTTAAATATAGCGTACAGAAATCTGGTTTTGAGTTTTGCTATGAGCTTCTTTGGAGATTAAAAAAGTTCTTCAGATCATCATATTGGACGCTTATGTTAGAAAAGCTATATAACTGATTGTTAGTTAGAGAGAGCAAAGGGGGAAAAAATAGGAGTAAAAAACAAGATTAATGTCAGCGTTCAACTACATTAATCTCAAAGAATAAACAGAATGAGGATAATATACCTGACATGTGTAACATTAACTGAATGAATATACTGACCAAAAGCGAGAACGAGGAGCGTTATATCTTGTCCACTATATTTATTTACAAAAAAACCCCGACTTAATTACAAAAACACTGTCCTTCTGTATCAAAAAGTATATACTTATTAGAGAAATATGGATTCATATACACACACATAAAAAAAAAAAAGGTTATTCAGCCATGTATTTGGATAGCTGACATGTAAGGTGACATAACTTATTTATATAAGAATATAATTTTTCCACAAAAATATTAAACTCCCCCTGCAGTCAATTGTATTCCTTAAAACTCATCTTTGATAATCAAAATGACATATTTAAAAAAAAAAAAATCCTGTGAAAATAATTTCTTCATCCCTTAAAAAAGCTTGAACGTAACTCTTCATCTCAGAGTCAGACAAAAACACTGATTAATGTGATTAACTGATTAATGCCTTTTAAAAATCAGCATCCTTAGAAAAGCTTTGAACTTCATAGAACGTCAGTGGAGAAAAGCTCCGCCCACACGGGACTGGTTACTTGTTTGTGATGGCAAGAAACAGGGATGGTTTCAAACTGCGTTTGTGGTACACTGCAGTTTTAAGGAAAAAAATACTCAGCAGTGGTGTTGACTGATGCATTTGCACACGGTTTATCTTAAAGTATATTAAAACACCTCATAGATAAACATTGTTAACCTGATTTTCACCACAGGGTGTCTTTATAATTGATAAAAAAAAGAGGAAAAAAAGAAACATTTGAAGCATCACTACATGGAGTTTGAGGATTTCACTCTTCATAAAGGATGCAAAAGCACCATAAAAGTAGTTCACAGGATGTCTGAAACAATTCAATAGAACTTTAGAGCAAATTAAAGTTGTTGTTCAGACACTGATAATCTTCTTTCATCTTAACTGCTGCAACTGATTCATTGAATTCAACCTGGATCAGTCTGAATCCTGAACAAATCTTTTTATAACATATCTTTTTTTTCTATATTTATATAGGTCAAAGCTTGAAACTTTTTAACTTTTGATAATAATAAGATAATACTCAGAAATGTTTCTTGAGCAGCAGAATGATTTCTGAAGGATCATGTGACTCTGAAGACTGGAGTAATGATACTGAAAATTCAGCTTTGCATCACAGGAATAAATTATATTTTAAAATATATTCTCATAGAAAACAGTTATTTTAAATTGTAATAATATTTCACAATTTTGCTGTTTTTAGTGTATTTTTGATCCAATAAATGCAGCCGTGGTGAGCATAGATTTATTTAAAAAAAAAAGAGATAAGTGATTAGATGGAGTATAGCAAGATCCTGAAAGTATTTCATGGCAACTTTCCACACCGGCTTAGCATTTTATACAAGTGAGTGTGTGAGTGCGTGTGTGTGTGTGTGTGTGTGTGTGTGTGAGAGAGAGAGAGAGATGTTTACACATACTTTATTTTATCATTATATTATAAAAACATTTTTATAATTGATAATACTCAGTAACAATTAATAATAAATACAATATACAACTTCTAACCAATATTGATTTCATCAAATTTTCAACAATACCAATGAAACACTAATTTATCATCATCATCATTCACATAAATAAAATTTACATTTATGCACCACTTCCTTTTAAAGATTAACATATTATTCATTTAAAAAAAAAAAAAAAAAAATCATACTCTATTTTAACTCTAGATTCCACCAATGCTTTAAACAATTCTATTATATTTATTCCTCCTCCTTCAATTTCAATTTTATATGCTTTCCAAATAGTTAACTTTGCCTGACCAATTAAAAAAATTGGAGGAGGTACAGCACTTACTTTGAGACTTAAAATATTTAAATCCCAAAATGAATATTGTTTTTGAAAAGTTCAAACCAAAACCTTTGAAGATGTTCTCCAAAAGATCCAAAAGAGGTATAATTCTGTAACAATCAGAAAAGATATGAAAAACAGCATCTGGTACATTACAAAATTTGCAAACTGAAGATATGTTAAGGCTTGTTAATGTGAGAGAGAGAGAGAATGGATAAAAAGGAATCACACGGCCATGTGAACAGTAACAGAAGAAGATCACTTATATCATATAACGGTGTCTCGTCAGATGAGGAGTCTGTGCCCAAATTAGGCGTCGGCCAGCACACGAGAGGAAGAATGCGTTACATCACAGACAGTGACAACGTGGGCACAGCTGGTGGAGTCTGGCTGCTGCGAGTCTCCAGAGAGAGATTTACCCTGCGTCTGGCACGAGCACATCAGAACTGGATGATCTGCCTTTCCCATAAACGTCTCCTCCCTCCCAGTGCCGGACAGCGGGGGTGTCAGCGATGGCATGTATCTCATCAGTCACGCTGAGCTCGGTCTGCCAAGATGGAGACGCAACCCTTTTTCTTCCTCCACCCTAACACCGCCTTAATCCAAACAGCTTCACTTTTAAAGAGTGCTTTATTACATGTTCAACTTTCTTTAGTGTGTAATGTTGCTGTTTGAGCATGAAAAGGCTCTGAAGTTAATCTCTGTATCAGTGTCACTGTTTCTGAACTCCCTGAAACGCCTCCATTGTAGTCTTGAGTTTTCTTCAGGGAACAAACACGTCACTATATTCCTCATTTGAATAATTCATACGCATAATAAATGGGCGGGGCTTGGTTGAGTTAGTTAAGATCTGGCGGTTACGGAAAGGGGCGGGGCATTTCCCAAACACCAATCACAACACACTGCTCCAGCCGACCAATCAGAGCACATTGAGCTTTTTTAGAAGGAGGGGCTTCATAGAGAGAGGAACTAAACAGAGTGTTACTGACAGACTGGGAAGAGAGGAGCTGCAACAATGGAGAATATGAGGAAAATAATCAACATTCAAGCAGGAAAACCAGAATTAATTGCATTTGTCAAACACCAACGCAGCGCTGCATTGAGTCGAACTCACCTACTGTCTGTTGTCTGCCAGGTCATAAGAAGCAAAAAAGAGAGGGAAAGAAACAGAGAAGGGAAAAGGATATGTTATACCCAGTATGTTAAATTCATCTCTTTCTTCATTCTCATTTTGGAGCAGCAGACGGCCAAAAATCGCACTCAGCTACTTCAGGCTGCCTTTTAACCCCGGCCAACAGGGCTGGACCCACAGGCATCAGAGGAATCAGACGGAGTGGAAAGCCGTCGCTCAGCCCCTAATTTGTTTACGTGCCGATTTTATTCATACGAGGGCTGAAAACGTGAGAGCTACACGGCCAAACAGCTTTTATCTCGCTCACCCCAGCTGACTTCACCACAGACAGCCTGTAGTTTTCAACAGCCACAGTTACTTGCACCATAAACACACACACACACGTACATCACAGACAGAGATAGACAAACCACTGGGCACTGTCTGCTGGAAAAGACATATTTAGAGAGCTTGAGAGACCTCAAAGACAGTATTATGTGACAAACCTGATGGGTCTACAGTGGTCTTAAAATAGTATTTGGACACTTCATGTATAATGTATGAATATCATTTGCACTAGATATCGAAATTATTTTTAATCAACTGTTTTCATACAGGTGTCATAGAGTAACCACAGGTGTAGCTCATCACATTAAAAACATGATCCACGTTGGAAATCAAAATGTTTCTATAACCTTTTTGTTTTCATTTTGAACAGTGTATTTATATTGCTTTATCATTTCAAACCTAGACTCTAAAAAATACTGGGTTAATAACAACCCAAATTGGGTTTAAAATGGACAAATCCAGCGATTGGGTTGTTATAACCCAGTGGTTGGGTTAAATGTTTGCCAAACCTGCTGGGTAGTTTTATTTAACTCAACTATTGTTTATAAATTACTGTATGTCTGGCTTAAAATGAACCCAAAATAGGTTGGAAATTAAAAATCAGACACATAATTACTAGAGGCAACCATAATAATCAAAAGGTGATAAGCAATTTAATAAATGGTTATTGTTTAATTATTATTCATTAAACTTATTAATAAATGTTCATTTCCAACATATTTTGGTTTCAGATTTATAGTAATATTTCACAGTAATTTCTTGTTGAGCACAAGAGACTCTTTCAAAAACAGTTAAAAAAATCTTACCAACCCCAAACTTTTGTACACTGCATATTTCTCTAAAAACAAATGGCATTTTGAATTTGCCGGTATTTTGTATTTAATGCAATGACATAAATACAATTTCAAGTATTTCCATCCCACAGTTTAAAGAAAAAAAAAAGGAAGTTCAAAATGAGAAATAGCCCTAAATACAACCACAACAAATCACAATTTCAAGAAATAAAGTGACAATTATAAGAAATAAGGTGTAACTGTAAATATGATAATATCTCAAATGTGAAATATAAAGTAGCAATTACTATATACACTACCGGTCAAAAGTTTGGAATCGGTAAGATTTTTAATGTTTTTAAAAGAAGTTTCGTCTGTTCACCAAGGCTGCATTTATTTAATTAAAAATACAGTAATATTGTGAAATATTATTACAATTTAAAATAACTGTTTTCTGTTTGAATATATTTTATAAAGTAATTTATTCCTGTGATCAAAGCTGAATTTTCAGCATCATTACTCCAGTCTTCAATGTCACATGATCCTTCAGAAATCATTCTAATATGTTGATCTGCTGCTCAAGAGACATTTATTGTGTACAATATTTTTTTTTCAGGATTCTTTGATGAATAGAAAGTTCAAAAGAACAGCATTTATTTGAAATATAATCTTTTGTAACATTATAAATGTCTTTACTGTCACTTTTGACCGATTTAATGCATCCTTGCTGAATAAAAGTATTGATTTCTTTCATTTCTTTTCAAAAAAATAAAAATAAAAATTCTGTTTGACCCCAAACTTTTGAACGGTAGTGTATAATGTTACAAAAGCTTTGTATTTCAGATAAATGCTGTTCTTTTGAACTTTCTATTCATCAGTGAATCCTGAAAAAAAAAAGTACACAACTGTTTTCAACATTGATAATAATCATAAATGTTTCTTGAGCAGCAGATCATCATATTAGAATGATTTCTGAAGGATCATGTGACACTGAAGACTGGAGTAATGATGCTGAAAATTCAGCTTTGATCACAGGAATAAATTACTTTATAAAATATATTCAAACAGAACACAGTTATTTTAAATTGTAATAATATTTCACAATATTACTGTTTTTACTGTATTTTTAATTAAATAAATGCAGCCTTGGTGAGCAGACGAAACTTCTTTTTAAAACATTAAAAATCTTACCGTGTCCAAACTTTTGACTGGTAGTAACTATATATTATCTTATGTCTAAACTCGTGACGCTGTATAATGGGAGAAACTCATATCACGAGCACAAACACACGATCGCATCATTCGTGATGTAATGACCGCTTGCCTTTTCTAACTGATGACACAGAAATAACAAACATAGTAACTTATGCCGTCGTCTGATCCGTCCTCCCTTCATCCCCAAGCATCCATGGGGACTGTTGCGGGTAAGTGTGCTTTTTCTAATGTCTTAGCTTTACAAAAACACTTCCAAAAGGCTGGCCGTGCATCACAGTGCCCATGGGCAACACTCAAAACTGCTTCCAGCTATTGAATGCAATCTAAGAGCCAACAGTGATAAAATGAAAAGGCGTGTGGGAAATAGTCCCTCAGGGACTGTCAGCTTAAGCAGAACAAATGCTATTCTCTCATGAAAGTAAGTCAAGGACGCTAATGTGATGCATGTACAGGTAGACGTTAGGAACATTTCAACAATGTACTGCTTTATTTTAACAGGAGACATTTGTGTGTTTGAGAACACGTGATAGATGGACGTCAGACAAGCCTTTTTCTTCAGATTGTAAAGCATAAGGATTATAGTTGGGCATGTATAGCTCAACTTTTTTCATTCTAAAGAATTCTGGGTTAAAAACAACCCAAGTTGGGTTAAAAAAAGACAAACTCAGCGATTGGGTTGGTGTAAATTGCTTATTAATAAATGTTCACCTTTTGATTATTATTGTTGCCTCTAGTAATTACGTGTCTGATTTTTAATTTCCAACCTATTTTTAATTTATAAACAATAGTTGGGCAAACCTTTAACCCAACAGCTGGGTTAAAACAACCCAATCACAAGGTTTGTCCATTTTCAACTCAACTTGGGTTGTTTTTAACTCAGCATTTTTTACAGTGTACATAACACAGTGTTGCACTGCAATAATCAACTATTTTTAACATTCAAGCACAATTGACTTATTATGTATTATTATATAATTGTCCCTGACTGTAAAGAGTCCAAAACTGCATTACACAAAGCTTGTCTCCTGTAGATGTATTTGTTGTTCATGCTGTGCTGAAACATTCCTGTGAGGTAAAACACTTGAAACTTTGCTTTGTCTAGTTCACAGCAGTCTACTATTTTCATAAATCCACTGCAGCACACAATAATTGTGCCTTTCTAAACATCCTAAATCCTTGTTTCTATGACAGCATGATTCAATTTTGCAAGCACATTACTCCATAATTTCATTTTTTCAAGCGATCCACTCAACTCCACACATGTTTCTTCAATTTGATTATTTCAAACAATAAATAATAAGCACCGGAAGACCAAAAATGGCGAGCCCACATGGCGAATGATGAAGCAATTATGTTTGTTTGCAGATATGCTCACGATATGTGCATCTTCTCTGCAGATATGGCTCAATTACTATACACCAGAACAAAATGATGTGATAAAGATATCTTAAGAAGAGCTAAAGACACAGCAGTGGCCAAAAGTGATGTTTTAATAAGCCTACAAGTTCAATAAAACCATTGAAATATGAGGAAAATATTTTTTTAAATATTTTGATGGAAGAACAAAACATTAAACTTGGTACGCTCTAAAAAATGCTGTGTTAAAAACAACCCATGTTGGGTTGAAAATGAACAAACCCAGCAATTGGGTTGTTTTAACCCAGTGGTTGGGTTAAATGTTTGCCCAACCTGCTGAGTAGTTTTATTTAACTCAACTATTGTTTAAAAATGACTTTATGTCTGGCTTAAAATGAACCCAAAATAGGTTGGAAGTTAAAAATCAGACACATAATTACTAGAGTCAACAATAATAATCAAAAGGTGAACATTTATTAATAAGCAATTTAATAAATGTTTATTGTTTAATTATTATTTATTAAACTTATTAATAAATGTTCTTTTCCAACATACTTTGGGTTCATTTTAAGCAAGAAATACAGTAATTTTACTTTATTTTATTTTAGTTAAATAAAATTACCCAGCAGGTTGGGTCAAACATTTAACCCAACCGCTGGGTTAAAAAGATCCAATTGCTGGGTTTGTATAATTTCAACCCAACTTGGGTTGTTTTTAGCCCAGTATTTTTTAGAGTGTATTTATCTGACAAAATTATTTGGCAAAAAATACAAATTAAAGATACCTTTTCTATGTAAAAAATGCATATAAAAACAATAAGCTCACAGGGTATTAATATTTCATTGGTTCTCTCTCGTTTTGCATCATTTCTTTGTATGACAGCCTGGACAAAAATTATGTTATGGCACAATTTGGCATGTTTCTTTGCATTATTATGACAAATAAAACAATTGACTCCATGCATAACTACACAATATGCTCATAAAATCTTTTAATAATATTTGAATAAAGGGTGAAAATGTCGATTTTCATCTTTTGGCCACTACTGTAGTTACAGAGCAAAGTAATCTTCAGAACTTTAAGTCAGTTTTATTAAAAAAATGTAAATAAATAAATAAATAAATAATAATAATAATAAGATAATCCAATTCTAACAAAATAATATAGGTAAATAAAATAGTATAATTATAATAATCTTAATTCATTGTAAATTAATTTATAATATTATAAATTAATAAATAGTATTTAATAAATACTACGATAAATTATAAATATAAATTAATTTATAATGAATTAAGATTATTATACTATTATAATTATAAAAATTTTTTTTTTTTTTGGACAAATGTGACCCTGGACCACAAGACCAGTCGCACGGGTATATTTGTAGCAATAGCCAACAATACATTGTATGGGTCAAAATGCCAAAAATCATTAGGATATTAAGTAAACATTATGTTCAATGAAGATATTTTGAACATTTCCTACCATAAATATATCAAACATTTATTTTTGTGAGTGGATATGCATTGCTAAGGACTTCATTTGGACAACTTTAAAGGCCATTTTCTCAATATTTTGATTTTTTTTGCACCCTCAGATTCCAGATTTTCAAATAGTTGTATCTCGACCACATATCCTAACAAACCATACATCAATTATTAATTATTCAGCTTTCAGATGTTGTATAAATCTCAATTTCAAAAAACTAACCCGACTGGTTTTGTGGTCCAGGGTCACAAATAGTCATGGGGGAAAAAAATGTGCATTTGTTATTGTTTGTCCCTGCTGTCCATGACCCATCAAAACAGACATGGGATCCATTTTTGGGTTGCGATCCAACAGTACATGGGGTAAAGCAATGACATCACCCTTCTTCCTGTGCAAATGACCAGCACTTCCTTTAATGGGCCAGATCTCTCATATCAAAATGCATGAGGGTTGTTATGATCCGCTGTAATAGCTCGTCTCCTCATGTGATCCCGCATGACAGTGAAGATGGGAAAATTCCCTCTCTCATGTGGATGTTGGGTGTAATCTCTTCATCTGGATGTGTCACTGACATACAGTAAGAAAAGCCCTGAACATTGCAGACTTTCAAAAAGCTTTGTGCGGATAAATCCGGAGATGATGGGTTCTAGCCGCCGATTGAAAGGTATTTTCTTCCGTTTCTTCGCACACACTCTGCAAAATAAAGCTCTGAATGTCTGTATCTTTGACATGGTAAGTTATTTAGTGACATCTTACGCGAACAGAGAAAAACGTGCTTAGAAATCTCACTGCCTGACATCCAGAGAGAAAGAGAGAGAGAGCGTTCGCCTCAGGAAACTTGGGTTGAAGAACTGAAGGAAAATTCTATTTCGGTTCTTCCAAAAAAAAAGAGGGGAGTTTGCAAAACACAGACAGTAAGATTCTGTGTGCAATAAAACCCAGAGGAATGTTGGTCCAACACTGTTCACATTTTGTCCACAAAACAACAATGCCATTGGCTAATTTCGTTTAATTTGCTACAAAATCTGATTAATTCTTCAGTCCAGCGAATTACACGCTCCTTAGAGGCAAAAAGAGACTGCATGAGGCCTTCGGTGGACAGTTAACATTACATTTAGACCAATTCAAATATTATAAGAACAGCCGACAGCCAAAAGAAACAATACCTAACAAGCCAATAATCATTTTGTCTCCACATCAAATAGCCTCCAACAGGGTTAGCAACATGTCCAAATTCTGTACAGTTGAACAAATAGTCTACTAGTTGGTCTGGGCCTGCTGTGCTTCTGTCTGCTCAGATTACCAGCTCTAGAGTCAGTAAGGCATGACCCATCTGTTCAGTTACACTGACCCCAGATCTGCAGCGCACAGAGACACTGTCTGACTTGATTTCTCACACTGGAGAGCTTGTCAAAAACACTAGAGAGTATTTATAGCACCCCCATGTGGACAAATCATTGCTCTGCTCTTCTTGTCTACTGTATATACTTTCTTTAGCTCTTCATAATAAAACATTTTCAGCCCATATTAAATGGAAGAGAGTTAAAACTGACAGTGATTATAGTAGTGCGTCATGCTCCTGAATCAACCAGACTATAGTGCAATAATAATAACAAAAGCAGTTGCCTGAAGTCAGTGACAGCTAGAGGAATATAAATGAATAAATGTCGTTATCATCTAGTCAAAATAAATAATCACATACATTGTATTAAGTAGAAATCCTTTTTAAAATATAGCACATAGCTTCAGGGGTCTCCTGAGGGAAGCATATAGCTGCAGGGGAATTATGCTAATTCTTCATTGCATTTTTCATACTGTTAAAGTCATGTTTTTCTGTTGTTTTGTTGAATTATGAATGCATGTGAAGGTACTGTAAAAATCAGGACATGTTTTCTGCTTCAACAGGAGACACAAAAGCAGCCTCCAGATGACACTAAGGCAACCTGCTAAACACTCACACACACACACACACACACACACTTATGGGGATATTCTACAGACATAATGATTTTTATACTGTACAAACTGTATATTCTGTCCCCTAAACCTACCCATCACAGAAAACTTATTGCATTTTTACATTTTCAAAAAACAAGGTTTATAAGCTGTTTTTCTCATGGGGACCAAAACACACACACACGCACACACACAAACACTCCCTCTCAGTCGCACACACACAAACACGTATTTGCTTTCCTATCACGGTGGGGACTTTCCATTGAGTTTTTATTTTTTGTTTGTTTTTTACATTGATCATATTTATTATATCATTGGATTTATTATTCAATATCATACAGATTTGGAATATAAATAAAATTATAATATTTATTTTGTAATTATGATTTCCATCCTTAAACCTAACCTTTAACAAACATAATTTTTCACATTTTCAGTAAGATATTTTCTAGTTCCACCTCATATTTTTATTTTAAAAATTATATATACATATAAAGATACTTCATTGCTGTTTGCTCATAGACATCCCAGGTGAAACAAAAGTGCACTTCCATAATGTACTCTATTTTCATGCACTAATTTTGTACTAAATATACTACAAATTCTTCTTTAGTACTTCTTAAGATAATCTCAACTGTGCTATTTTGAGACACCATGAAATGTGCTTTTAATATACTATCTCTGTATTAAAAAATGTATTTAGTGACCACTTGAACCCATCTTTCATACACTATTGTGCTACAAGTGGTAACTAAATATATTTTTTATTTCCTCAAGTCTTTGAGGATATGCTTCAAAAAAAACAAACTAAAAGTGCCAGTGTAAAACAGTTGATGTAAAATATGTGGATCAATGGAAGTCCTTCATGAAGTATAGTAGAAAAGTCTGTGTATATATGCTACATAAACTGACAGATGACAATATGGTGGCTCTGTTTACTGACTTTCCTGATTGAACAGGTAATTTATTCATGATTCACTGAATGCATTTTAACATAAGCACTCTCCACTGTCCACAGAGTTATGATAATACAAAACAATTATCATGCACTACACCCGATAACATACACAAAACATCACGATAGACTGAGAAGAGGCGAAACCAGAATGATACATATAAAGCAATCAACTCAAACGTAAACGACATCATCTGATTGCAATCAGCCTCGGAATTGAGATTGTAATAAATTGATTCATTCATGTGTTTTTGATTCATCTTGCTTGCACTTTCTCTAGCTTTATTTTTTCTTTTCACCGATGAGTAATGACGCTGCATTATGTCTTTTAACCATGAGCGATAGACATACGGGTGAAACATTGCCTCTTAAAATGTTTGCGGCTGCTAAAGCGTGATTAATTATCAAACTAAAAGACGCTTAAATAATTCAACAAACGCCTT
The DNA here is from genome assembly GCA_037950675.1 of Hypophthalmichthys molitrix. NCBI lineage: Eukaryota > Metazoa > Chordata > Actinopteri > Cypriniformes > Xenocyprididae > Hypophthalmichthys > Hypophthalmichthys molitrix. Next base: position 29,535,597 of record CM075510.1, read on the forward strand.
AAATGTGAACGAAAATTACTGTACGCAATAAAGACAATATGTGAAAACAAAAAGGACATATACAGCGGTGGAGGAGGAAAGCCCAAATCATTAAAATGGAACAGTGGCTGTAACACACCGTATCCAACATTTTTCCCTTGTCACAGCTCTAGCATATCATATAATGTACAAGTTGTGCTTTTATATACTCTGGCACGGACGCAAAAATAACAATCTCTCAGGTTGGACTGAGCCTAATCACATTGCTCATTGGCATGTTCCCTCACAGGAGAGCAGCTGAAATAAATGAGCGACATGCAGTGCTATGTTTAGGAGGGAAAGGAAAACCCTTCTGAAAGGAATAAATACAGGATCTCTGAAGGCTATAGATGGAGAGTCAGGTCCGTAATGCACTTACAGTCAGGGGTTCATCGCTCAATCTGTGATGAAGGGACGCAGGAGTGTGTCCAAACCCATGTGCTGGATCCATTACCTGCGCGGAGGGATGAGTAATATATTCCTATACATCGCTGTATATATTATGTATTTCCTGGCAATGGCACTCCATTGCCAGTATAATAAACATATTATTCTATCCGGCGTAGACAACTGTACTACTATTCAGTTCACTTTTTTAACGGTCACAGCAGCAGCTGGTTTTGATTTGAGGATTGAGTCCACATATACGCAACATATGGGCCACAGGTTTGGATGCATTAATAAAATCATCGCAGCAGTTTTCATCATATTAACAGGCACAAGACAACGGCGTGTCAGGAGGGTTGAGAAGCGACGTGTAACGGGGTTCGCAAACAGATGCTGAAGAGCTTTCGGTACCTCTGCAGCTGTGTGACATTTTTAGTGTCATTTTTATAATGCGTTTCCTGTTTTTTTGCGGGTACAGTGGCCATGAACTGTGTTTAGATACATAAGCGCTTGAAAAGTGTGAATTTAATGGCCTCAGATAACAAAATATCAAGTTATCTGCAAAAAAAGTGATGCTTTTCTGAACTTTACTTTAAATCAAGACATTTCCCATCAAAATCATACTTTTAAGGAGATTCATATACTTCTACTTAAGGAGATTCATGTTCAGTATTGCCATCTGATATCATCACTGTTCTGTTGTACTGCCACAGTACTGTAAAAATAGAGCTTCTGTGCAATATAAAAGTTTCCTCCAAAAAAGCACTAGAGAAAAAAAATAATGACAATTCTGACTTTATATCTCACAATTCTGACTTTCTATCACTCAATTCTGACTTTATATCTCGCAATTCTGACTTTATATCACTCAATTCTGACTTTATATCTCGCAATTCTGACTTTATAACACTCAATTCTGACTTTATATCTCGCAATTCTGACTTTATATCACTCAATTCGGACTTTATATCTCGCAATTCTGACTTTATATCTCGCAATTCTGACTTTATAACACTCAATTCTGACTTTATATCACTCAATTCGGACTTCATATCTCACAATTCTGACTTTATATCTCGCAATTCTGACTTTATATCTCGCAATTCTGACTTTATATCACTCAATTCGGACTTTATATCTCGCAATTCGGACTTTATATCTCACAATTCTGACTTTATATCACTCAATTCTGACTTTATATGACTCAATTCTGACTTTATATCTCGCAATTCTGACTTTATATCTCGCAATTCTGACTTTATAACACTCAATTCTGACTTTATATCTCGCAATTCTGACTTTATATCACTCAATTCTGACTTTATATCACTCAATTCTGACTTTATATCTCACAATTCTGACTTTATATCTCGCAATTCTGACTTTATATCTCGCAATTCTGACTTTATATCACTCAATTCGGACTTTATATCTCGCAATTCTGACTTTATATCTCGCAATTCTGACTTTATAACACTCAATTCTGACTTTATATCACTCAATTCGGACTTCATATCTCACAATTCTGACTTCATATCTCGCAATTCTGACTTTATATCTCGCAATTCTGACTTTATATCTCGCAATTCTGACTTTATATCTCGCAATTCTGACTTTATATCACTCAATTCTGACTTTATATGACTCAATTCTGACTTTATATGACTCAATTCTGACTTTATATCTCACAATTCTGACTTTATATCACTCAATTCTGACTTTATATCTCGCAATTCTGACTTTATATCTCGCAATTCTGACTTTATATCACTCAATTCTGACTTTATATCACTCAATTCTGACTTTATATCTCGCAATTCTGACTTTATATCTCGCAATTCTGACTTTATATCACTCAATTCTGACTTTATATCTCGCAATTCTGACTTTATATCACTCAATTCTGACTTTATATCACTCAATTCGGACTTTATATCTCGCAATTCGGACTTCATATCTCGCAATTCGGACTTCATATCACTCAATTCGGACCTTTTATCCCTCAATTCTGACTTTATATCTCGCAATTCGGACTTTATATCACTCAATTCGGACTTCGTATCTTTTAATTTTGACTTTATATCACTCAATTCTGACTATATCACTCAATTCTGACTTTCTATCTCGCAATTCTGACTTTCTATCACTCAATTCGGACTTCATATCTCGCAATTCTGACCTTATATCTCGCAATTCTGACTTTATATCACTCAATTCGGACTTCATATCTCGCAATTCTGACTTTATATCTCGCAATTCTGACTTTATATCACTCAATTCTGACTTTATATCACTCAATTCTGACTTTATATCTCGCAATTCTGACTTTATATCTCGCAATTCTGACTTTATATCACTCAATTCTGACTTTCTATCACTCAATTCTGACTTTATATCTCGCAATTCTGACTATATCACTCAATTCTGACTTTCTATCACTCAATTCTGACTATATCACTCAATTCTGACTTTCTATCACTCAATTCGGACTTCATATCTCGCAATTCGGACTTCATATCACGCAATTCGGACTTCATATCACGCAATTCGGACTTCATATCACTCAATTCGGACTTTATATCACTCAATTCGGACTTCATATCACTCAATTCGGACTTTATATCACTCAATTCGGACTTCATATCACTCAATTCGGACTTCATATCACTCAATTCGGACTTCATATCACTCAATTCGGACTTTATATCACTCAATTCGGACTTTATATCTCACAATTCGGACTTTATATCACTCAATTCGGACTTTATATCACTCAATTCGGACTTCATATCTCGCAATTCTGACTATATCACTCAATTCTGACTTTATATCACGCAATTCTGACTTTATATCACGCAATTCTGACTTTATATCACGCAATTCTGACTTTATATCACTCAATTCTGACATTATAAGTCGCAAATACCTTTTTTATTTTGTTTTAGTGGCAGAAACAAGCTTTCAAACTACTGTTCAAAACTTTAGAACTGTAGTGTATATATTTTTTCTTTTTTATTGATTATAAAATTTAATTATACCAATTAAATATTATAGTAGTGTACCATATTTTTTTAAAACAAATAATCTGTATCTAATTAAATTTTTGGCCAGGTACCATGGAAGTACCACAGCATTCTTGGAATAAATATCATGATATATGAATTTTAGTGGCATAATATTTCAAAGTAACAGTATTACCATGCGAGGCCATCACAGTAACGGCACAGAATTTCTTTTAAGGGTTATGGTACATGCATATGCCAATCTATCTCTCTACTATCATACTGCCACAGTACTGTAAAAAATGCAATATAAAGTTTTCTACTTTTATACTACAAAAAGCCTACTACAATCCTATAAACAGTGTCTATCGGTTAGTGTGTGTCTTGTGTTTTTAGAGACTGCCTCTGTGTTTTAAATTGGTCACAGCATGGAGGTGTTTGGCAGTGTTTGCTGTCTTTCTCTGGGTCGATCTTCATCGGGCAGTGTCAGGGCAGCCCTGTCTTATCAGCAGGGTCCTGTAGCAGAAGCAGACAAACCCTCTCACACAGGGAGCAGTAGGGTGCCGCGGGGTCACCACCAGCCCACTACCTCAGAGAGAACAATCCGACGGAGCCAAATATACACACATCGCTTAAGTAAATAAATACGTCTCCCAGACCCAGAGCCATCCCAGTGCTGCTGCCTTTCAAAATACACACTTATACTCAACATTGTTTATTATCAGTGGAGTCTTACTTGTATCTCTCACACACACACACACATCCTGATGAACTACTCACATCCCCGAATCAACTACCCTGCTGTTTTCATTATCGAAACTGCTAATGAAATTTGTTACACATTCACATTTCGGAAGAGATTCAGCGAGTTATTCCAAAGATCTATGCTTTCAATATGTGACTATTGATTAGCCATAGAGGTGAGGAAAATAGAAACTTAACAGACAGCCATAAAACGAAAACAAAGGCCCGTAAATATACCATCTTCAGCTAGTTTAAACGCATATTTATAGCCATGGCTGGCTAGGTGAAAATAACAGCTCTGCGTGTTATTATGAGGTTTATTGGGCTTGTCTTTGCCTGTGGAAATTGCAAATCTGTACACTTCATCACAAGGACCAGGGCAACAGAAAAGCAACACGCCATTTTTACCCTCATCAGTTTATTTTATGGGCTCTTGTTCAACCCTGTTTATTTTGTATGCAGTCAGTTTTTTTCCAAATGCAACTTTTTTCTTTTCTAATTTTTTTGAAAATGGGATTTTGTGTAGTTTAAAATTTCAAAGCAAAAGCAAGAGAATAAATACAAGTTGAGGGATTTTCATTTGTTGAGGCCAGCTTTTTTTATTTAAAACTGACAGAAAGGCTCGAATCTCTTGTCCCAGTGGTTCATGGTTAAAGTGTGTGGGCAGATGGAAGCACTGAAAGTATAGACGATAAAAGTCTATAAAAGCTTAGTGTCTCGGGTCTGGCGGTTTAGGAAAGCTCTCTGGACAAACTGTAAGTGTTTTGATTCAATGGACTTGCAGGTTCCGTACGCGATGTTACATTCTAGAACTTTCGCCAGACTTTAGACACGCCCTCTCTCTCTACAACCCCGCGTAACCATTGTGTACAAGCAGTTTATTTACCTGTCAAGCAGAAGTAATGCATCCAGCGCTAAAAAGCTTTCTCTTGTGTCTATCACGTTTTGGTCCTCCTACTCCTTTTGGGATGTTTGGTTGTGTAAGCCGCGTGACAGATGACAAATCATGAAATTGGTTGTTTGCCACTGCTGTGGCGCAAAATGCAGCTGGAGGGCAGGAAGTGATTTTTCTATATAGGAATCGCTATCATAAACTCAAAATTCCTATGTTTTGCATCATTTATGGTTGCTCAAATCAATCAAACCTTTAAAAGTTGTCGCCTTTAATAGCATTTTGCATCTGCTGACACTGAAATTAATATGGATACCTGCTTATCTTTTTTGTTTTTGACTTGGTTAAATATTCACATTCTTCATGGTAACTGTAATTTTAATGTTGTCTTTGTAAATATTCACTTTCCCATATGGCCATGGAGGAAAATCGGAGATTCTGCTGTAATTTTTGTATTTATTTCAACAAATGACAATCAAAATCAAATTCATAGAAGATTCTGAACAGCTTTGAAGTGGCTGTGTGCAAGTTACACTCATTCACAAGCTGAGTGAGAGTCATACTCTCAAATGTAATGTTAATTATTAAACCAAACAAAATACAAAACTTTCAAAAACACTGAGCAATGTGATTATTTTATTGAGTGATAGGCAGTGGGTTCACTTTACGGCATCTTCCCGTCACCTTCTCAACATGCTTCCCTTAGTGCAGGGGTCGGCAATTAACTTTGGCATCGGGCCCAAAAAAATGTCGCCACTAGATAGCGGGCCAGAACATAGTCAGAGGATAATTGAAGAAAATAAGAAATTAATTGATGAAAAAAAATAGAATTGCCTGTGACAGCGGTTACTCAGCTGTTAATCCTGTATGACAGTCATTAACAAAAAGCCACATTTGTGTGGCGGGGTCTGGGTTTTACACTGGATAAATTAATAAAGCAGAGTAGTGACACATAACCTGCAACTTGCAACAACACACATATGTGGGAGATGTGGAAAATAACTCCAAAAAACAAAAGAGGACTTGAATAAGCCCATTAATGGCATGTTTGAGTCATGCTCTTAACGAACTGTTTTATTTCCTCTTTCCATATTGTGAATAATAAATGTGTATCATTTTAATTTGCTTGTTACGAAAGTTGACAGCGAAAATAGGGCATACAAAGAAGAATGGAAAGACAACTATACATTCATCCTACCTGGTTTTGTGAATGCAAAGCCGGTGTGTCTTATCTGCAACGAAGTTGTCGCTGTTTGCAAAGAATATAATATTAGGTGCCGTTCACGTCGCATCTAAAAACGTGTGGAAAGCGCGGCGCGCCTCTTTCCTTGAACGATGATGTGGGTTCCTATTGCGATTCTCGATTCAGCATAAATGACCTACAATCGCAACATTTTTTACAATTACTACAAAATCAAAAGTAATGTCCTAAACTTACTAGCAGAAAGACATGAAATAAATAATCTAGACTAGAAATGAACACAGCGTGCTTCACATTCTCTATATCTACCGCCTCGATGACGGTAGACGATGAAAAATCGCTCCTCTTCATAGCATAAGGATCATGACCAACATATGGGGAGATTTCTGTTTATATCTTTTGAAATAGTGTCTAAACCGCTACAATATGGACTTTCCTCTATGTCTTCCATTCTGTTTTACTTCTTGCCCTCCAGCTGAATTTTGCGCATCATCAGAACCACATGATTGCAACCAAGCTATTTCACTCCCTCCAAACTTTTCAAAATGCTCCAAGTTCATGTATCACAGGCTCTGAGTTTCCAGTTTCCCATATAAGGATTGTGAACTCATTAAATGATTGACAGGTGGAAAGTGAATGAAAAGCCTGCCGATTCGTGCATCTGACGCACGTTTTATTTTACTGTTTCCAGAGAGCAGGTCTGTCACAAGCAGTGTTGGGTGTAATTAATTAGGCTACTGTAATTTAATTACTTTTCCCTTTTAAGCCCCGTTCACACCAAGAACGTAACTATATTAGCGTCCACACCAACGAACGATAACGGTCTGTTTATTCGAAGCTTTCAAAGTGCGATTTCAAAGTGTTTTTTAACATGTTTTTGCTTTTCTTGTTGCATTTACACAGCTTTAACCAGCAGATGTCCTCAGCATGCTTTGTTTCGAGTGAATAGCTAGTGTAATCGATCTAATCTAACAGTGAATTTAGCTGACAAAGTCAATATAGTGGAATAAAAACAACACCTAGTCTTTTTCACTGCAGCTTCAAAGGAAGCAAGACAATGTTGTCGAAACTAGTGCTGGAGGTAAATTTATATTACACTGTTTGCTAGCCTGGAATAATGATCTCATCGTTAATACTTCTCACCATTTATTCTGAGGGTATGACCGATTGTTTTCCATATATCCATTTTCTTCCTTGAAAAGGGGGTTTGACTTGCTTTTTCTGGACCTCTGCGATCAACTTCTCCGCATTGTCGTCGGCCATTTTAAATGCGCGAGCGCTTAAATTAGAATGGATTCTGATTGGCTGTCAGTATTTTATCGTTCAACAGCTAGAAAAAAATCATGCTGAAAGTGATCCCAACGATATCGATATCATTATAGCTGTGGTGTGGCAGTGCTATTCTTTTATATTTAGAACGATTTTTAGAACTATATTATCGTTATCTTTATAGGTACTGTTTTTGGACGGGCCTTTTGCTCTTAATTTTTCTGTAATTTAATCACAGTTACTTCTGATGTAATTGCATTTAATACTGTGTGGACTACAGAACAATTTTATATAAAACAATAGTGGATTTAACATCAAAATGTAATGTTAAAATGTATGTTTTAATGTAACCTTCTCCCTTTACACACTTCGGTCAGTTCAAGAATAATTTATGCAATTGAATATTGTTTATTTGAAAGAATTTAAAGTGCAGTTTCGTGTCTGTCGCTGTATCGTTCAACTGCTCAAGGGTATTTAGAAAGTAATAACTAATCCAATACTTTTTTTAAGAGAGAGATTAGTACAGTAATCTAATTACACTGTTGAAGGTGTAATTAGTAGCTACTAGTGATTAACTACTTTTTTAGAGTAACTTACCTAACAATGGTCACAAAGGCCAAAAAATATCTCAAGATAAGTCTTTTCGTATGGCATAAATTCTTATTTAGTTTAAATATACCAATTATTAGCATTTCATTACAGAATATTAAATGCACTGTATAACCAAAATACACATGTTTGTGATTAAAAATTAATATTTTGCTTGGAGATTGGGGGCGGGTTGTTAGACTTGAAATTAATGTAACTGGCTGCTTTATGACACTTTCAAAACTAAAATAATATGGCACTTATTTTGAGCAGATAGCTCTTCAAACTACAAGAGTCCTCAGAGAAGTTTTAGATATTTTTGGAAACATTTCGTAGCATTAATTTAATATTTAAGGCTTGTCTAAAACACATTTCATCAAATAAAAACAAACTTTTATAAAAAATAAAACTAGTTATTTCGGATCTAAAGCCACACATCTCAATGCAGAGTAATTCAATTCTCTTAAAAAGCAATGCTGGACCTCTTTAGCTCTTTGCAATGCATTTATCTCGATTAACAGATCCCTCCTTTTTTTTCTTCACCATTTGTCGTGGTTGCACTGTCAGAGCTGTTTAGACGAACAAAAAGCCTGCTTGTTTTGACATATGGTTTCTCGGTTTTGTTTTTGTTGATAATGAGAAACATGTTCCTTGGCTTGCAGCACCAAAGCCTGAGGGTTTGCAGTTGTGGAGCGCCTGAAAGAAACTGCGAGGAAATTACCTGAGGCACACGCCTCTTTTGTTTCAGTGCTAACGCTGGCCTTAATCCTTGCAGAACTGAAAATGTCAAGATGTAGGATGCACTGGACCACTGATGCCGTCTCATTATATTGTGGTATCATGCTAGATTTTATGACTTGTTTTTCTTCACCTCATGTACTTTTACGAGCACCTGTGCGGCTAAGCGTACTTCATAATGTCAGCTATCTAAGAAAATCTGACACTACCATAATCAACAATGCATGTAGAATCACAAAAAAAGGGATTTTAAAAGTGTGTGCACCAATTCCAGTACATGCATCAGGATTTATAAAAAACACTAAAAAATGCTGGGTTAAAAACAACCCCTGTTGAGTTGAAAATGGGCAAACCCAGCAACTGGGTTGTTTTTAACCCAGCGAATGGGTTGTTTTAACCCAGCGGTTGGGTTAAATGTTTGACCCAACCTGCTGGGTAGTTTTATTTAACTCAACTAGTGCTTAAAAATTACTGTATTTCTTGCTTAAAATGAACCCAAAATATGTTGGAAATTAACATTTATTAAAAAGTTTAATAATAATTAAACAATAAACGTATTAAATTGCTTATCAATAAATGTCCACCTTTTGATAATAATTGTTGGCTCTAGTAATTATGTCTGATTTTTAATTTTCCAACATATTTGGGTTCATTTTAAGACAGCCACACATAGTTGAGTTAAATAAAATTGCCCAGCACATTGGGCAAACGTTTAACCCAACCACTGGGTTAAAACAACCCAATCGCTGGGTTTGTCCATTTTTATAAAGTGTAATCTGATTTGGACAACCAATCTTTTGACACTTAAGTTTAGTGACCCAAATAATTAAACAAAAAGATGCAGTTTGCGCCACTGAATTCAACAGTCACAATCCAAAAAGCAATTTGCAGGGAGCTCGGGTTTTACAAACGTTATCGGCGCAATCAACTACACTCGTGTTTTAAGGCACCGGAAAAGATTGAATTCACTTTCATCAACACAAGTCACATTGGTTTCATCAGTGCACAATAAACCTGTGATGAGTAAATGGCTCTGGCCAGCAAGCACCTTCATTTTATCCAACAGTGGGGGTTGATAAGTTGTGCTTGATGCTTTCCTCATTGGCGAGAGCGCATATGTGTTCATCTGTATTCTACTAGGGTGACCTTGTACAATCTTTTATTCATTCTCCACTCAGGTAAGAGAGGGAACCCACTCAAAGCCTCGATTGACCTCAGGGTCAATCAGGTGATAATCACCCTCTTCGCAAGGCCATAGATCTGGTGAGAGCTGAAATAGAGAGGAAAGAGAGGAGTCGAATGTAACGAGGAAAGTCAGGTGTCCTTGTTAATTTGTGGATATCTACTCACAATCTGAATTCTGGTAAAATTGTTTTTGTATAAAATATATAGAGAACATCATCTTTAAACAGTGAATATTATGTGTGCAAAAATATGCACCCATATGGATTTGCTTAATGCTAATGGAGTGTTCAAAGACAGACTGTGTGTCATTTGTCTAAACAATCCGTGTATTCTCACTTATATGATAGACTAGATATTCAGTAGTGCTGTCATAATGGTTAATTGTGATTAATTGCATCTAACAGAAAAGTTTGTTTATATAATATATGTGTGTGTGTGTGTGTACACATATATGCATATATATGTCAAAGGCGTGACGGGTCATTTTTTTGTCCAAAGGCCTTAATAATAATAAAAAAACAAAGATATGACATCCAAAGTGTGTAAGGTAGTACAACTAGATCGGTTTTATTAAATTCAAAAGGTTTTAATTATATTTTGCTACATATAAAGGTATTTTAAAGATTCTGAAGTGTCAAAAGGTCATTCGGTTTAACCGTCCAACCATTCATTTGTGATTTAAAATATCTTAAAATGTTATAAATGTATAATTTTTTTTATTCTGGCATGATTTTATAACATCATATATCAACACAGAGCAAAATAGCATTAAAATTATGTGTAGAAGTCGTTGCTTTGTTATGAGAAAGAATGTCCGGAAAAATGAATTTCATTGATGTCATTCGGAGTAACCAATATAAAGGGACTATTTTGGATCAAGTCATGTGATCAATATCACGTGACATCATTCAGACACCTGCAAAGGACCACATGGTCGTGAAGCAAAGTAACTATCTCTCTTTTAACTATTTGAAAAATTCATGTTTTCACTTGATCATACGCATGTCCCGAAACATCAGGTCATTCGGTACAACCGCTATAAAACATGGAAAATGATGTAATATTTTAAAAACTTGTACTAAATATAAAATGTTTGATTGTCCTTTTGCTAGCTAGCTAGATATCAGCCTGTTAGCATTGTTTGAAGATATCGTCATTCGGTATAACCAAAAGTGTCATTCGGTAAAACTGAAAATTTGACTTTTTTGGTGACAAATTTTGTAAAAAAATGACAAAAGCAGTGTTAATTGATTATAAAAAACAAATAATATCATTGTTAACACTTAATAACACTTCAAAATTAATTATATCTCCATTATGTTTTTTTACACTTTTAAAAACCTTATTCATCAATGACCCATATGTGTGTGTGTGTGTGTGTGTGTGTATACTGTATATGTACATACACACACACACACACACACACACACGTGTTGTCAAATCGATTAATCGTGATTAATTGCATCTAACAAATGTTTATTTCATATATACACACACACACACACACACACATACACATAATCGATTTGACAGCACTAATATTCAAGTAAATGCAAATTTGTCCATATCAATTATGTGCACTGAAAAATATTTTCAATAATATTTTCAGTGGAAATTTTTTTTTATGCCCTTTGATAAATAAAGAGATCAGACTAAACAAGTGCACTGTTCATTTCCCTCCCTTATAGCAATAAAGATCTCTTATTATGCTTCTGGCGGTTGCCTTCATAAAGCAAATATAGAGTTTTGTGTCTGTGAATCCGAGTGTATGTTTACATTAGGCTTGCTGGTTAAGAATCCGATAAATTATCCACCAACACAAGGCCGGGAAGAATAAGAGAGTGAGAGAAAGAGGGCAATTTTCTATGAATAAGGCAGTGAGAAGAGCTGACATCAGCAGTCTCTGAGCTGAAGATCACAACAGTCTGAAGTTGTGTTCGAGCGCCGACGCCTAAAACACCCTCATAACATACAAAACTCACTCCTGTTAACTGCGCCAAGCAGGTTTTCTCTAAATGGGTTTTTAATGTCGCTGTAGATAGACATTTGAATAAATGCAGGGGAGACCAGAATAGTTGTCAGACTTTTTACTCAGGGTGGGTTTATTTTGTATAGTCGCGTTCCTTCAAAGTCTTGCTTTAGCTTTTGAATATTTCCACCATTTGGGGTGTGTGACAACATGCCCCAATAGCAGAATACATTGTCCCAATGGAACCTGCCATTACACAGCCTATTACTGTAATGTGACAACTTGCCACACTTGAGTTTAACTTTTAATCTTATTAGCCTATAAAATTTATGCTTTCCTTATACATCTTTGTGCCATTCCACAGTGCACATTTTTATAGATATCTCTCTCATGGTTGGGACAATTAAAATATATAGCAGTATAAGCACATAAGAAGATCTGAGTCCTCTGTACTTAAAAACACGCTTCATATGCCAATAGAGGAAATCAGCAGAGTAAATTCTGAAAGGCTCCATAGAAATCCACATCAGATAAGACCATAGAGAGCAGATGCCAGCACAGAGGTCTCACATTATGGATTCGAATCATTATGGCTACAATTTAAGTGGCTGCATGAGTGACTCCCTCCAGGCATGATTACAAACAAAGACTTGATATTAAAGCCTTCCATTCATGTATGCATAAAGTAAACATGCACAGAGGAAAAAGTCTATTTTGAAAAAAAATTATACTGCCCACTGCGGAGGAGGAGGAGGTGCTGGGAACATTTTTCCATCTCTTGGTCCCGAATTGGTGTCTAATTATCGCATCATAATGAGAAGTTAAAATAACTTTCAACTTGTTCATTCCTGGCCAAGGACCAATAAGAAGACGCAAGTCTCTCCATAACCAACTGCCTTTGTGACTTCTGGCTTGTTCCTGCTGTCCACTAGTTAACCCAAGTCAAGTTGCGTATTTCTGAACCAGTTCGTGCTTGAAAACTATATACTAAATAACGTGTGGAGTGACACTTTGGCTGTGAGATATAAGGTTCAAACAGACATAAAGAGCAAACACATTTTGTCACAAAGGAAAACTTTCCTGACCGAGTTCTTCTGTGCTCTAAATCACTCACAAATCTTTTGATTGTTCGATAATATTTCGTTTTTGCTAAATATGAGCTGTTTTTATGCTTTTTGCAAGACCATTTTATGCTCTTCATCTTCAGAAAGATCTTTCTTCCTCCCCATATTGCATGAGAACTGTGACTTGCTTAATAATGTGGAACAACTTCTTTAAGGAGGTTTTCAATTTACCTAAAAAGACCTGGAAAACTACTTAAACCTGTCTGAGATTGATAACAGGTATCTAAAAAAATATGGAGAAATAAAACAAACACTTTCATTTGTTGTACTGAAATCCTACTGATATGTCACTTGCTTAATACTTATATATATATATATATATATATATATATATATATATATATATATATATATATATATATGTAGCACGTAAAAATAAACATGTATGTAAAAGTTGGGTTAAAAATCGGGTTAAATGTTTGACTAAACCTGCTGGGTAGTTTTATTTAACTCAACTATTGTTTAAAAATTACTGTATTTCTTGATTAAAATGAACCCAAAATAGTTGGAAATTAACATTTTTTAATATGTTTAATAAATGAACATTTATTATTAAGTACACTCCAAAAATGCTGGGTTAAAAATAGACAAACCCCGCAATTGGGTTGTTTTAACCCAGCGGTTGGGTTAAATGTTTGCCCAACCTGCTGGGTAGTTTTATTTAACTCAACTATTGTTTAAAAATGACTGTATTGTTTGCTTAAAATGAACCTAAAGTATGTTGGAAATTGACATTTATTCATATGTTTAATAAATTAACTTTCATTAATAAGTTAAATGAATAATAATAAACAATAAACGTATTAAATTACTTATTAATAAATGTCCACCTTTTGATTATTATTGTTGCCTCTAGTAATTATGTGTCTGATTTTTAATTTCCAACCTATTTTGGGTTCATTTTAAGCCAGACATATAATCATTTTTAAACAATAGTTGAGTTAAATAAAACTACCCAGCACATTGGGCAAACATTTAACCCAACCGCTGGTTCAAAACAACCCTAACGCTGGGTTTGTCCACTTCTAAATTTTTGTTTTTAACCCAGCATTTATATATATATGATATTATTATGTAATAATAATAACTTATTTATGAACAACTCACAATTGTAATTTGACAGACCAGTGATTCAGTGACTGTAAATGAACAGATACATTAAAACAGCCTAAATCCATTAAAACCAACCTACATATTTTTCAAGGACATTTCAAGATTTAGTACATAATGTATTTGAAAATCATTTTCAGTATGTCAACATCAAATATGAAGGAGTAATTGCAATCGTTTACTTTATGGGACCTCATGCTCCGTGACACCTCATCATTTCAGCGGTGTTTTCTTCACAAGTTACAGCCATGAAGTGACATATTTTACAGTCCTCTAAAGGAGCCTGTTGTATACAAGCTCTGCTGGCATCATGGAAAACATAAAGTGGGAATAATGTTGGCAGATTTCAGAAACACTCCATCGGTTCGGATATTTCAAGAGCAGCTGTGCTTCTCTGATCCTAGAGAAACCATGACTTCCACCCTTACAGCCACCGTCATCAGCCCTAAAACGGCTCAGAGAGGCGGCCATTGATCATTTTGCTGATAAAATACTTTCCACAAGGACCTGGCACAAGTTGGGCCCATTTGGCAAGCCCTCCCACTATGGAACAAATGTGTATGTAACACTGAATGCATATGGCTTTCAGAGATAAATACTACACAAGCTGAATTCAGAGCGGCCAGGATGGTTGTGGATCACCAAGCAAGCTTTTAAAGGGCCCATCCAATGCTGCTTTGGGGCTCTTTGACAGCTCACATGCCTCATTATCAATCATATGTAACCTTATTTTGCATCATGGAAGTAAGCTGTTTTGTGTGAATATGTGAGACTTGCGATTCATTAGCCGATATAGGTAAATAACTAAAATGAAAACTATTTGCGCTACAAACAAGTGTGTTTATAATTACAACAATACATTAAAATTATATGGTAGGAAATACAAGTCTGAAATTTCAAGCAGCATAACGAGCGGTTTTGTACAGCTATAAAATAACTGGAAGCGAATGACAACGGGAAGACAGACACATTTGAATACGTTGAAAATAAGGTGGATACAACTTGTAAACCTTAAGATGAACTCAAATAAAATAATTCAATGGTAGGAAATAAATGTACTGATATCCTACTTTAAGTCAAACAATTATTTATTAATTTTTTAATGTCTATGAATAAATTTCGTATTTTAAAAACCATAGATTGTGTCCAACCATAGATTTTACATTTTTTCAGCACCAAATAACAATGATTATTTTGGTGCTGAAAAAATTTAAAATCTGGGTACACCATGAAATCTGTATGGACAAATTTAATCTTGGTCGATGTGCTCGGATTATTTCTATTAATTATGAAAAAAGATCTGCACAGATCCAAAATCGGCCAAAAAGCTTATATCAATGTATTATACAGAGGCAAAATATACATCAAAAGTGCAAAAAATGGGGTTAAATCTGGTGCTACGACCTTAATTATTAATTAAACAATAAATAAAAATAAGATGGTTTTTACACTGTAAAAAATTATTTTATTATTTTAAATTATTATTATGATTTGTTATCAACATTTTTCTTTTATCAAATCAACTTCAGTAATTAATTTGGTTCAGATAACATAATATTTTGAGTTTCTGTTGATTAAACCAATCACCTTCATTGTATTAACTCAAATTTTTAATTTCAATGAACTCAATTTTAAGGCAAACAGGTAACTTACTTTTTTAAGTTGAACCAACAATTCATTACTGATTATGGATGATTACTGACATACAGCAGGGAAATTATATTGGCGTAAAGAGGTTAAGGGAACGTTCTAGGAATGTTAGAATAACGTTAGAGGAATGTTAAAACAACATTAGAATAACGTTCTACAAACCAAAAACGAACATTCTATTTCCGTTAAGAAAACTTTCCTGGCTAACTACATACAAAAACGTTCTGGGAACCAAAAACTAACGTTTTGGGAACGTTCTGGACACCAAAAATTGTTAGTTTGTTAGGAGTAGGCATTGCGAAATAACAATGAGCAATACTTTAATAGTATTTACTGACCTAGATTAATGTAAGTAAATGCATTTCTTGAAAACAATGATGTACTTAAACCTTCAAAATCATAATTTTATAGATTTTGAAGTTCATCTTCACCACTTTGTTTGTTTTTATCATTGAAATCGGAGGCAAGGCAAATACAAGCATCAAAGAATGTTCTGCGAACAGTTAATGTCTGCGTTCAGTGACTTCACACAGTTCGAGAGGAGTATATCGTAATGCCGAACGCCCACTGCCTCCTGCTCCGGTCGCCCACTCTGCCATCCGTCTGTCCCTCCCACCTTCCTCCATCACATCACGCCGCACATCTCCTCCACCAGCCTTTCATGAGGGTAGGATCCAATTAGTCCAGATTCATGAGGAAGCACTGACAAGCGGCACTGCAACAGGAAGTCTTCAAAGCCGAAGAGGGGGGAGGGCGGGCAACAGAGGAAAATGGATAATGAAAAGAACGCACGTGTAGGTGGCTGGTGACTCAGACGTGTCCTTAAAGCCTCAAACTTAAATCTATAGGAGAAAACTCATCTGAAAGCCATTCTTCATGCTGCCATGGCCACCATAACCCAGGCTGATGCTTACAAAGGTCTCGCCCTCTCGTGGTCTTGAACTGTCAGTCACTGTTTACCGGCAGATTTTATGTTGTCAGTGAGGTTTAGATGACGTTTTATTGTTTATAAAACAATCAAGTTCAAATAAGCATACAGTGTGGGGTCACAAAGTCGAAGACCTCATTTTATTTTCCTTTATTTGAAGTCAGAGATTTTTTTTTTTTTATTCTCTATATCAGTGCGCACTGTTTCTGAACTCCCTGAAACACCTCCATTGTAGTTTTCTTCCAGGAACGAACACGTCACAATGTTCCTCATTTAAATAATTAATACGCAGAATAAAGGGGCGGGGCCTGGTTGAGTTAGTTAGTAGTGTGTTGAAAAGTGGCGGGACATTTCTCAAACACGCTCGAAGTGCTTGACCAATCACAACACACTGCTCCAGCCAACCAATCAGAGCACGTTGTGCTTTTCAGAAGGAGGGGCTTCATAGAGACAGGAACTAAACAGAGCGTTACTGACAGACTGGGAAGAGAGGAGCTGCAACAATGGAGAATATGAGAAAAATAATCAACATTCAAGCATGAAAACCTGCTCTAGTAGAGCCCAAAAACAACATCAAGACTTCGTGAAATAGCATAATCTGTCCTCTTGATTATGATTTCAGTTTTTTAACTTTAGTTAGTGTGTAATGTTGCTGTTTGATCATAAACAACATCTGCAAAGTTACGATGCTCAAAGTTCAATGCAAAGAGAGATATTTTCTTTTACCGAAATCACTGTTTAAGGACTACAACAAACAGCTGGTAGGGACTACAACAAGCTTCTTCCCGAGTTAGTGACATCACAAACCCCAAAATTTACATAAACCCCGCCCCCGAGAACACACAACAAAGGGGGCGGGGCCATGTTGGGCTGCTTTAGAGAAGAGGAAGAGTTGTTGTAGTAGAGTGTTGTTCATTTTACACCACAAACGAGGGTCAATTCAACACAAAAAGATTAACATGACGGCACATGCTAGTGGATGAGTTGAATCATTCTAAAAGTTGTATCATTCTAAAAGTTGTAACTTCTTCCTGAGTCTCTCCATCAGTGTCGACTCCGGTTTGAACAATGTAAGGCTGAACACTGTCCTCATTTTGGCTGCGTGAGATTCTCCAGCTTTGTTGTTGTTGAGCAACCGAAGCGTGAGCTGTTAAAGCTCCGCCCTCTTCTGGAAAGGGGGCCGGGAGCAGCAGCTCATTTGCATTTAAAGGGACACACACACAAAAACTGTGTGTTTTTCCTCACACCCAAATAGGGGCAAATTTGACAAGCTATAATAAATGATCTGTGGGGTATTTTGAGCTGAAACTTCACAGACACATTCTGGGGACAACAGAGACTTATATTACATTTTGTAAAAGGGGCATAATAGGTCCCCTTTAAGAAAGTAATATTGCTATAAAAAGTTCAAAACTGAAACGTTAAAAGAGCACATTAGTATGAAAGTCACTTTGGTGCAACTCTAATACATGTGTATCTAAAAGAGGCGTTCATGGTCTTAAATTGATCCATACTGCATGGGCTAGAGCTGCAAATTACACTCCTAACTCTCTAACTGAATATATAATACAAAGAGGACCTCCTGGCGTCAGTGTGAATTTACAATTTCCTCTGCTGTGATGTTCTGACCTGAGAAAAACTCTCATATTGTGCAGATATTCCGTCTGTATCGCTCCCCTGTGGCCGTATCTCTAACCTTGAGTACAAAGATTTCGTTTAAACATGCGTTAAAAACATGAATACTTGTGAAGGACTGAATCTGACCCTTAGTCTGTTTCTGCAGGTTTACTTCATTACGCCAGTAGGTGGCAACAACTGGCTGTCTTATGAGCGAGTCATTTAAATCAATCCCTCCAATGATTTGTTTATAAACACTGATTCATTCGGTACAAAATGCATCTGAAATTGCATACATACATAGTAGGTGAAAAGAGTAGTTTGTTCAAATTCAAAGTATACTAGGCTAAAAGTGCCTAAATGATTTACTAGTTCTGGTGAGATTCTGAAGTGTGCATATGATAACACTTTACTATCCCATGAGGCCACGGGAGAGGATTTGTGAAACGACGCAACTGATGCAGGTTTTTGAGCCCGTAAGTCACGACTTCAAACCACGACTTACGATTTTGTAGCGTTCCAGGCAAGTCACGCCAAACTGCCTGAGTGTAAACAAACCAGCATGGCGGACCATACGGGGCTTATGCTTACTCCTTGCTCGGAAACGGAGGAGGAAAAATGGTGCATAAGGCAAGAGAAGCTGTTATACCTTTTATTTTGCGTTATTTTACCGTGCACTTGCATAAACACAGCATCCGTAGGGGTTGCCATTGTTGTTTCGCGGGCTATGTGACGTCAGAGCGCGGAACTGGGATTTCACGGGTGGGAAGTGACGGGTTTGACTGCCGTTCCACTGCATTTTCACGGGTAGAAGGTTGGAAAAACACGGGTTCCGTGTTGCCTGGAACGCGGCATGACACTGGTAGGTCATGTGATAAAGACAACATGGTGAATGTAGTGCATCCGGATTACATTCATACTACACACATTCATACTTTTTTGGGGTCGTGAGGTTAAGTACCTACTCAAGAGAGTATGTGATTTCGGACGCAGCCTTTACAATCCCATTAGGCTACGGGAGAAGATTTATGAATGGCAGTGGATGTGAATCAACACAACTAACGCTGGTAGGTCACATGACAATGGCAACGGATGTAGTACATCATTCATCTTTCACACTTTCATACTAAATAGAACTTTGTTTTTTAACGGTCGCAAAGTAAGTACTTATTCATGAGAAGAAGGCTGTCTATTCAAACAGTACGTGATTTAGGACGCAGCCTGATTCACTGAGTAACGAAAAGAGTGACAGTTTTTATGAACGAGTCAATGAATTCAAACGATTCGTTGCTTTAAGACTCATTGTTGATTCTTCTGTGGCTGCAGGGCTGTTTACACAACAATGTTTAAAACTAAAAATCATTTTTTTGCATTTTGGCCATTCATTTACATGTAAACTGTGTTTTGGGGGCCTAAAAAAGGCAAACTTTCAAAATGGGTTTCAAAAAGCACGTTTCTGAAAACGTTACCATCATCGTCTACGCGTAAACTACAAAACTGTGAATTTGTGAAAGCGGTAATGTCATGCGCATGCATATTACGTGTACAGTCTGTAAAAAGTGACATCGCCATCTACTGGCCTGGCATGAATAATACAACGTTGTCGCCTGTACACAAAAAATGCAAAGGAAAAATATTTCCGTTTTTAGTACATCGTTGTCCCAAACATACCCTTCGTTTGGAACTATTTTCGTTGGCGGAGTAAAAATAACTGGCAACATTGTGTCTAAAATGTATGTTATTTAATAGCAATTTTTGCTGTATACACTTGAGGGGAAATAACTTAATACATCCGCTAAAATCACATTCATTAAAAGCGTCATTGTCATTTTTTTATGTTGTACAATGAAATATACATAGTTTTTAACAGTTACAAATGACTTATTAAAAAAAAAAGGCTACCAACTCAGTATGCGATTTAGGACACAGCCTAATTCATTGAGTAATGAAAAGAGCCATTTTTATGAGTTAGTCAAAGAATCAATAATTCAAACGATTCTTCTGTGGCTTCGTTTGGAACTATTTTCGTTGGCAGAGTAAAAATAGACAAAGTAACTGTTTCTGTATAAGCTTGAGGGGAAATAACTTAATACATCCGCTGAAATCACATTAATTGAAAGCATCATTATTTTTTTATGTTGTACAATGAAATAAATATATTTAAAGATCTAAATTTGCCTACTTTGAGACCACAGAGTGTACAGTATTAAGGAAAGCGTCTATAGAGTTTTTCATTTGATGGCTTTTTGCACTTCACTTGGTACTGTAGTGTGAGAATTACTGACTTTCATATAGAAGTTTTAAATGAACTACAGCATGTCACACCACAGGAGACTGCTGACGCTGCTTGAAATTTCATGTTGACCACCCGCACGCATTGATAAAGATTTTTTTTCCTCTTAAAAGAAGCTCAGAAGCACATCCACGCACACACGGGAGACTTGGCTCGTTAATTCCATCCTCCCCTGTATCATCCTCTTAAAACAAATTGCTCGGGCTTATTTCAATATCGACAGCACTTCGCCTGCAGAGGACTTAGAGAGAGAGTGTGTGAGTCTGTATAAGCAGCGTGTTGTGCATGAGAGGTCAGAGGCGTTTCCACTGCCTCTGCTCACAATTTACGGTCCGCCGGCTAATTCTGAACCAAGGTTATCAGGCGCTCGGTCTTAGGCGGCATTGATTTGAAGTAATGCTTTCCTCTCCTCCACACATAAGTCTTCATTAGTTGATCCTTCTGACCTGCACTAAACCCTATGTCATTACCTCCAGAGCCGTCATCAATATCCTCCCCCGTCCTAAAGGCAGGGCCCTGCTCTTCCACCTTCTGCCCAGCTTTAATCTCAGCCCTGTCAGGTGGCATTAACATTGGTCCAGCTCAATGCCATTCACAACGCAGAATCCTCCGGATCCATTAGAGAAGTGTCCTTCCTCAAAAGCATGGGAACATGAGGGACGGTTCGCTGCCGCCGCTGTCATTTCACGGTTATGAAAGAGACCCAGAAAACAAAAATAGATAATATTAGAAAAGCAGGAGAACCAGAGAGTAACATGATTGCAATAGGGGAAAAAAAAACATTCGTTACACTGCCATTTAAAGGTGCAATATGTAAGATTTTTGCAGTAAAATATCCAAAAACCACTAGGCCAGTGTTATATATTTTGTTCACTTGAGTACTTACAATATCCCAAATGTTTCCAACTATTTGTAAATCGTGAGAAAATTGCAATTTTAACCAAGGCTCCGGGACGTGTGAGGAGTCGCCTGACGATTGCGTCATATCCGCGTTACCCTCGGTTTCCGTTTTTATTTTGTAGAAACCATGGAAACACCAAAGACGCTTTAAAATTTACATGTTTTAATAGACAAGGGAACAACTGTTTGGTTACGTTTATTGACAAAACTAATTGTTATATAGCTCAACACGTTTAATGAGTACCATTGCTAAAAAAGGAGCGTTTCTGTCTGAGCGATATTTCGGAAAAAAAATATTAGACCATTCACAGCATTTGATAGCAATCATAAACGTTAGCCTGGTGTGTTTGGCAAACAGGTACGCTATGTATAGTGGACGTCACAAAAGATTAACATGACGGCACATGCTAGACGATGAGTTGAATCAACTCCACAGCAACTACATAAATTTATCCACTAACCAGAATCAGAAACGTCCAGTTTCATTCTAAAAGTTATAACTTCTTCCTGAGTCTCTCCATCAGTGTCGACTCCGGTTTGAACAATGTAAGGCTGAACAAAATCGCCATTTTGTCTGCGTGAGATTCTCCAGCTTTGTTGTTGTTGAGCAACCGAAGCGCGAGCTGTTAAAGCTCCGCCCTCTTCTGGAAAGCATCAGCAGCAGCTCATTTGCATTTAAAGGGACACACACAAAAACTGTGTCTTTGCTCACACTCAAATAGGGGCAAATTTGACAAGCTATAATAAATGATCTGTGGGGTATTTTGAGCTGAAACTTCACAGACACATTCTGGGGACACCAGAGACTTATATTACATCTTGTGAAAAGGGGCATTATAGGACCCTTTTAAAATATAAAATAATTGCAATTTTCTACTCTGAAATCTTACACTCACACGTTCTCCAACATAACACGTTATATGCAAATGAATCTAACTAAAGCATTAAACATGGTTTGAACTTCCAGACAAGAAAGTCAAGCATATGCCAATGTATAAACCAATGTTTTGCCAATCTTACCTAAAGTCACCCTGTATAATGTACATTTTCATTGCAGATGTGCGGCACACATCTCTACACATCATACAGAACGGCAGCCGTGTGTTTTCCTGCTGTAACTCACAGAGGCGTGTTTATATTACAACTGCTATGACCTCATAACTGTGAGGCTTTACCAGCAAACCTTTCAGTTCTTGTTACCCTGAACCCGACCAGTAGTACAGAATTCTCCAAAACCACTACTCATGTTTATAACATTTAAGGTAATGGGCAATGTTTATTGATACATGGCTAAATTTGCTTGAGAAATGTAACTAAGTTTTTCTTTAAAAAAAAAAAAAAAAAAAACATTGTTTAAATCATTGTGGGTTTTTATTACTTCAATTTACATAACTTCATTTCATGCAATGTCTTATTCATGTAGATGTTACCTCAGATTTTCCTTCTCTTTTTTTTTTGACAGAAATACTTGTCTTAAATACATTAAACAAATGACTATCGTTTTGGCAAACTATGTTTTTTTAAAAAAAAAAATATTTAAACTATAAGGTATTTGGCATTCTTTAAGAGTACAAATATCTAAATATTCTTTCTGATTTAAGAAAAAAACATCTTTTATTTTCTTTAAAATGTATCAAAATTAAGTGACTTTAAACTTAAATTTGTCAGAAAAGTAATCCTGTTTTCTCTTAGAATTAGATTATTTTTCTGACCCCATTGGCAGACATTTTGTCTTGTTTTAAACATTTAATCACTTAATTTTGATCATTCATTCAGAAGACAAGACTTCACTTCTCAAGTCATTTTGCTTCTCAAAATGTATCTTGAATTTAGAACATTTAGATGTTTTTACTGGAAAGCAAGACAAAAATACTGAGGAAGAACATCGTTTTTGCTCATTGTAAATTTCCAGCTGATCAACTACAGCAGGTTTAAACAGATGTGATTGTAACTTGACTGCATAAACACATTAGAATAGAGGAGCCACAGCCTGAAGGGACAGATAGACAGGATCCGTCGCTGACCAGTCAATAAAAGGACAGTCATGAGGGAGGAAGAACAGGGTTGAGGATGAGCTCCAGTGATTTAACAGCAGAAAGATCTGCAGCGATGACTAGAAGCCATTTAGCTTATAGCTCTATCAATTTATACTGAGCACACTATTAGTAAGAGTTTAAATGGGTTTCAGGTTAATAGCATTTGCAATTATTTACCATACGCCATCATTTCTGACTTCACTTAGTCCGTACTCAGCCTGCTGCTTTTTCAAGGCTATTGAGAGCTTTTTCCCCTCAATAATAAGGACTTTTAATAGCGGGTTATTAAATACAGGTGTTCACCGATAACAAGCACTCAATTAATAGAAAATGACATTTACAAGCACACATAATTTGTTAAATTGACATAAGTTTAAAATTAGCTTAATGAGAAACACCTGACAAAAATAACATTTTCTAAACAACAACAGCCTTGACATCAAAATGTAATTAGTTATATATATATATATATATATGTGTGTGTGTGTGTGTCTATAAAAATAATATTCATAAATATGTTGATTCAGTTCTCCAGAAGCCGTTTGTTTTAAGTGATTAGCATGAACTCTCTTCGGCACAGACTTGTTGGTGTCAGAGTTCAGATTTTGTTGTCTAAAAAAGCAGGTGCTATAATGTTTAAAACTGATTTCAGCTGTTTCATCACAGATGCTTTTCACCATCTGCCGCTGCGAGACCCTCTGGAGGGCCAGAAACACGGTTCAAGCATTCAGTCCATCGTGCCAAACAAAATACAGGGAAACTTCTGACAAAAAGTGCTGGAGGAAAATTCATGGAAAAGTGTGAGTTATCAAGACTGGGTGAGTGTGTATACTACAGACAGGTACTTATTACAGAACTTATATTACAGTGGAAAAGTAGGAATTTCCTGTTTAAAGAAAATTGTGGCAAGAATTGTACCGGAGGAACCGGATAGCTGCTCTCGAAACTTTTCAAGGGTTCAGTTTTCATCGGAGCTTTAAGTTCGAGTGCAGCCAGCCCTGCATTTATGTGGGTTTTGTGTGGGTCTATGTTTCGTCAAGAGGAAGCAAAGTGACCATTGTGGTTTCAAAGAACATCTTGACATTGCTTCTCAAAAAAATTGTATTTATTTTTGATGACCTCCTGCCTAAAACGTACCATTATTTGCGTCTTCTTGGAATCAAGGACTGAGCATTAACAGGATAAAAGCTGAAAAAATGGCTTATAACTACTTAAATGACAATTTCATTCTTCACTAAGAGGCACTTTCCACAAATTTTGTACAAAATAGGGTCAGGAACTTTTTTAAAAACAAATTTAATAATCAGTGAAAGGAAGTGCTTAACTTTCAGAAAATGTGGAATAATAATCATAGAAATAATATGTGCTTTTATTTTATATATATATATATATATATATATATATATATATATATATATATATATATATATAGATAGATATATATATATATGTGTGTGTGTGTGTGTGTGTGTGTTTACATATAATTAATTATTTTATATAATATGATTTGTGTGATTTTTCTAGCAATAAAGATTAAACAAAAATATAGGAACAAAATAAAATTTAGAAAATTTGTAAATAAAGATAATGTAATAAAGTAATAATTAAAACAAAAACACAAGAATGAGTAAAAGGCTTTTAAAAATAGGTCTAAAATAAGCTGGGACATTTCTACGTTGTAAAATATTAATTAAACATTTTTAATTGAATGGGAAAAGATTGTAAAAATTATTTAAAAGAAATATGACTGTCGTTTACTATTTGTTTACAACTTGCTGATACTTTTGCTAGATTAATGGGGCTTCAGGATTCAGAAACCCTTGTTATTAGCGATACTGGTGGCCGTTAAGTGAACTGCAACCAGCAACTTATTGCTGGTGCTAGCACTCGTGCACACATAAAAACGTGATTTAATGCCCTGATATACTCATGGTGAAGTCCTTTTTTCTTTTCGCTTAGAAGTTAAAAGAAGTTAGAAATACCTTTGCAGCGATATACTGTTAACGAACATCCAGACGCTGCTGAGAGCGACGGTTAGATGAATATGTAAATATGTGCTACGCATTTTCCTCTCAATGACAAAATAAACACACAACAAAATGAGAAGGCATCTAATCATATCATAGCGATGTGGATATGTTTGCACCAACTCTGTGACTCACCGACATGTCGACAGATGAGGTAAGTTATGATTATGAAGTATATTTAAGACTGTAGACTATATATATCGGTCTATGTGAGACTTTAGTTTGAATTGATCCCTTATTTATTGGATAAAACATTGACATTACAGTACAGAAAAGCTCTTTCGGTTATCCTGCACAATTGAATAAGCATTTGTTCGTTTTGTGTGTCATAGAACTGAAGCGTGTAACCGTCACATCCTTTTGAATTTCCCGGCAAAAACGTCCCGAGTCCTTCACATAAAAATCAGTCTACAGCCTTTCATAGACAACCTAGGAAGTCGGGGAAGGTCTCGTTTTGTAGTTTTTTTTTAACAAGCTGTTCACACATTGGCAATAAAAAAGTAATTAATGCATGAAAATTTTCTTTAACTTTAATTTTGTTCTTTAATCTCAGTTCTCACAACAAAAACATGAAATTTATTCTTTTACGCTTACAAAAGAAAATAGTAGTAATGGGACGCCATAGTGTATTCAAGGAAATTGCCACGAACTGTTAAAGTGAAGCGCGAAGTGAAGGTGCGACTAACATAAACATCAAACGGCTTCTTCTGCCGTCTTGTGGAGCAAACGCCCTCAAATAGTGTGGAAACAAGTGGGACTTCATCAATAATAGAACAAAAGCTGTAATACCTCTGGCGTACCAGCCTAAAACAAACACAATGGCAGTGTTCAAAGAAAGCTCCTAATGAGCAGACCTGCTACTAGTGCTTCTCAAATCAATGTCTTCTGAGCCGCCCGCTCACACACACACACACAGTTCAATGAGGCCTTGGGGAGAAATTCATCCCTCCATTATTGCAGATTCAAACACAGCTCATCACCTGTGAGGAGTCAAGGTAGCTAAACTCTAGATTAACCGTCAGGGAAATACAACGGGCTTTTAAATGTACTGAAATCATGCAGTAGGGTAAATCTAGGTAGGTACTTACTTGATGCACATCAATTCCATGATATATATATGTATACAACAGTTACTTCCGGTTCTTGAATCTGATTGGCTGAGAGCCGTGCAATATTCTAGTGATAACAGCACTCTTACCTTTGTTCCGTTTGTATCACTCCGCTTGAAGCGACTGTCATGGCAGCCGAGCAAATCCACCGTACTTTTTACAAATACTACACTTGTTGTACCACGAACTGTAGATTTAAGAGTTTTTTAGGAGAGAATGTAGTTGTTTAGACCGGAAATATGTGATTCATATTTAATCATAGCACCTATTTTACTGTTTGTTTAGACGTTTTCGGAGATGCGAGCTCCACGCCGCCAGCGGCCGTTCAGTGCTCGTATACCCGCCGAGAACAGCTTCATCTCGGCCAGCGCTTCGGGGATATTCTGCTGTCTTATAGTGGTTAAACATGAGATATAATTCATTTTGGGTACATAAAACTGGCAATCTTTGGTCTTATCTATTACTTGTTCCTGAACAAGTCAAATTGTGTGATGTTAAATTTAATAATTTAATATTAAGGTTATATTTAACTTACATCCTGTAGAGCACTGCTTTTGTACATTTGACTGAATTGTACAATTGTGTTTATTTCATATTGTCATTTATAATGGCCTGTAAGACCTTTGTTCATCTTCGGTATACAAATTAAGTTATTTTTGATGAAATCTGATGGCTCAGTGAGGCCTCTATAGACAGCAATGCCATTGAACTTGTCAAGATCCAGAAAGGCACTCAAAACATATTTAAAACCGTTCATGTGAGTTCAGTGGTTCAATATTAATATTATAAAGCAACGAGAAAACAAAATAACGACTTTTCATAACGATATCTAGTGATGGCCGATTTCAAAACACTGCTTCATGACGCTTCGAAGCTTTACGAATCTTTTGTTTCGAATCAGTGATTCGGAGCACCAGATTCACATGACTTCAGCAGTTTGTCATTTTGACACGCGATCCGAATCACTGATTCGAAACAAAAGATTTGAAGCAGTGTTTTGAAATCGCCAAATACAAAAGGACAAACACAAAGATCGAGAATACAAAAATAGAAATACAAAGATTTAGAATTAGTAACAGAGTCTTGGTCAAACTGTCAACTTGAGATTTGAATCTGTGGCAGAAGGAAGTAGTTCTGCACAAAAGAGGGTTTTTAAAGACAATCCGTTGTCGTTTCTTATTTATTAACACATGGAAATGTATTATTCTTTAATTCTAAAAATATACCTGTACTTCAGGTGCCTGAAAAGATGTCAGTCATGAGAACCCTGACTTATCTTTATCTATTAAAGATGATCATTTCTAGTATTTGTCATTAACTGTATCTTTTATCTGTATCCTTCTTGATTCCATAAAATGGAATAATTTCCATCATGACAGGATATAGTATTTAATTATAAGGGTACAAGGTCTAACTGTGATTACTGTCATTCATCTGCAGAAGGTGACATGGAATGTATCTAGAGGTAAAAAAGGACTTATAAAAAATAGAACTTTTTTTGCATTTTATTTTTTTCTTCATGCAGCTGGAGTTTAATGGCACGCTCGAACATTCCTCTTTGAAAGGCTGGGCACGTCGTTGTGTGTCAAAAGCTCATCGCTGCAATTACGACTGAAACTCTTTGCAATCATCCATCAGAGCGGCTGGAGTTCAAGAGTTTTATTGTCATGGTTTATCTGCTTTAATCACCTGAAGTGAAGTGGAAATAAATTTAAAAATACATTCTGTGAAGGCTAATGACTAGCGGGGAGCTCGTGGGTGGACGGAGATGGGCGGCACACGTCACGCAAACCCCAGTGTCGCTTTACAACAGGGAACGGTGGGTTGAAATGGATGTCCGGCACCAGACTCCTGGTGTAAAGTGACAGGGTTACAGCACTGTACTGTAATTATAACTGTTCACATACATATTTGCTGAAAGAACACAGTGGTCCGTACAAAAGGCCTGACTGTTTTGATCCCGAAAATTGCTCCTTTCCCATTTAACATAATTAGAGTATGATTTCTGACTAAATAATTTTAAGGAAAAGAAAAATCTGTCACTGTCTGGCAAAAACATTTCAGGCCCTGGTGATACAACTTGTTCCTGTTCATAAACTGGGTTATTAAAATCAAATTCAAGGCTTTTTAAGACCTTTTTTTTTTTTTTTTTTTTTAGGAGCTGCACGGATAAAATGAATATTTTATGAGCAACTAGGGCAAGGTCTATGATAACATGCAAAATCTTAAATGACTGTAAAAAAAAAAAATAATAAAAAATGACAGTTCAAATACAGGTTTTGACCAAAAAAAAAAAAAAAAAATTATAAACCTCACATTTTAGCCTTTAAGCTATTTTTAAAACCATTTTTAAGGAAAAAAATGTCCCCCACAAGTCTGTAGAAAGTGCAACAGTGCCTTTAAAAAAAAGTGACTTTGAAACATGCATCTCACAATTATTTCATTTAATCATCATCGCCTTAAATTTAATTATCAAATCAATCCATATTGCAATTTCTGTTTTCAGTCCTCAAATTTAAGAGCTCTTGAAATGGTAATTAAGACTGTAATTCTTATAGCATTTACTGTAAACTTTTTATGGCCTTAAATTTGATAAAACTGCATTTAAGAGTTTTTAAGAACCCTGAAAATGGAGCAGAAAAGGTTCTTCTCAAGTTTAAATACACTTTATAAAATAACTGTAAAAAAAGAAATGTACACCGTTAAATACAATTTTCACTGAAACAGTAATATACCGTAAAAACAATGCATTCTGGGTAATATTGTCAATTTCGAGAAAGTAACCTATAGAATACTTTCTCGAAAATGACAACTAGTACTCAGAGTGCATTGTTTTTACAGTATATTACTTCTGTATATTACAATGCATTCTAGGTAATATTATTTGTCATTTTCAAGAAAGTATTCTGTAGGCCTCTTTTCTTAAAATGCCAAATATTACCTAGAATGCATTGTTTTATGGTATATTACTAAAACTGTATTTTACTGTAAACATTTGTTTCGTATTTTAAGTTATTTTTTTAAAGTGTAGGGCTTCACTTCAGTTCTGTCATACTCATTTACACTTATCTCTCTTCAATGAGAACTTCAAACCACCAAGTGGACACGATCCAATTTATTACCAAATTTCCAACATCCCTTTCCATACATTATTGACAGATACATGGGTTCAGAGTTTGGTTCGTGCTGACACACATAACATGCTTTTATACTGTACATGCTTAAATAAAATGACCTGTCTGATGGGAATTGAAACACCTATTAAGCCTATACTTGGGTTTTGGTCTGTTAATGTGGAAATAAGAACATCCAATCAATTGAATGTATTAAAATGAGCCAGAGAAAATGACTCTTGGCCAATCACATGACCAGCCTTGGTCTAACTGCTTGGTCCTTGAAGAGCTTCAGCCATGAAAAGCTTTCCCAGGTTCTGAGATGTGAACTCCTTGATGGTTTGGCAGTACGTGTTGATTTGACCTAAAGAGTAGATGGGGGAAAATTCACATTTAGAAAGATAAAAAAAACAAACAAGGCAAATAAACACTGTGAGAAGAGTGAGAAATCACAAAGTGAGATGAAGAGAGGAGAAATAAATCTTGAGGGAGCTGAAGAAGGTACAGAGAAACTGCCGTGAAGAGCCTCAGTTAATGTTCTCCATCATGTACTGACGGCTGCCGCGGAGCTCTCGGGTGATTGGCTTTCCGCTCGGCAGCGCTGCTGCTCGCGCCACTGAGGAGTTTAGAGTTTAAAAGACCTTAAGAGACGTGAGAGATGAGCTGCTCCCTCCTCACACCTACGAGCGTTTCATCCAGCCATAGACCAAGACATTACTCCACAAATACTCTTACTTGATGCCATCATGACTGCATCACTTTTCATCTTGATGGTCAATGTTACAGCTGGCTCCTATAAAGCTGGGATATGGTTTTATTATGTTTTATATATTATATAATTTATTTAAATAATGTATTTAATATTTATCATGTTTATAAAAAAATACATATTTATATACATTTATAACCACATTTATTATCATATTATTAGTAGTAGTAGTAGTAGTAGGATTAGTATAAATATACATATAATACAATCATAATAAATTAAAATAAATTAAATTAAATATTGTTTTCAAGTTAAATTACATAATTTTAAGTAGTTTATATTTAATAAATAAATGTATATATATATAAAATAAGTGTGCATATACATATAATACAATGATAATAAATTTAAATAAATAAAATATTGTTTTCAAGTTAAAATACACAATTTTATGTATTATATACTTAATAAATAAATAAATATACATTAATGTATTGGTATATTATTTTTGTCACATATAAATGTGCTATATTTCATATTTAATTTACATAAATTAATAAATAAATGTATGTGTATATATATTGGTATATTATTTTGTTATATTTTGTTACAAATTTGCTATATTTAATATTTAATTAAAATATATTTCTAATTAGATTTAACAATATTATTACTATACATATACAGATAATACATCTGCACATACTATATATTAATAATAAAAAAGCAAATAAATAATTTCTTTTATTTAAATATTACATTATTTCAAATATATATATTCAATATTTATCACATTATATTTAATAATATTACTATTTAATTATTTAATAATAATCATTATTTATTTAATATTTAATACTATCCATATTATTATTTAATATTATTAGTATACATATTATAAACTTTTTAAGTGCACAATGGTTGCCAGTGCAATCGGGCTTTTTTTTCCCTCCATCATAAATGAGTTGTGAACACAATCGTGTGAGACGCTTCTGGAGGGAAATAATCCAAATCCTTCTGATCACAGACTTTGACTCAGGCCTTTCAGAACCACCAAACCAACATTTGAGATGCTGTGATGTGATTGGTCCGCCGGTTAGTCCAGTTATCCAATCACATTCTCCGTTGAGGCAAAGTCACGTGAGGTTTTTGTTGTGCATTGAGAGATTTATTCAGTAAATGTGTTTCCATTTTAGTTTATGCGTATCTTCTTATTGGATATAAAAAGTTATCAAACTAAATTGCAAATGCAAATCTTGGCGTTTCAATCCAGCATTTTTTTTTTTATTTGCAATAAAATAGGTGGATGAAAACAGCTACTGTCAGCACCTTATTAAAAAAAATAAAATTTTTGTTTGATTGCAAACACTTCCCATATAGTCCTAAATGAAACATTCAGAATGGGACGCAGCGTGTTTCTGGGTAAACAGCAGGGCTCTATAGTTACATAATGTCTACATAAAGTCCAGCAGTTCAGGATACAAGATGACATGACAGACACATCACCCTCCTCCAGCTATTTTCTCTCAGACAGCGGCTGATCTATAATATACTACCACCATAACAAGTTAGAAACAATTGCTTTAAATCAATCTCTGGCAAGGCCTCTGTAATGTTCCTCATAAATTACACGTCCTCCCTCCTTCCCTTCATTCTCAGCTCCACAGGAGAGAAAAAACGAGTCCAAATCTTTTCAGATCCAAATGAGATGAAATGAGGAGGAGATGGTTAACACTGTGTTGGGATGTCTCACATCGCTCAAGAGCAGAGATTTGGCTTCCATTACTGAGCAGACACTAATCATCCACTGAACGCTGGTGTGAAGGTGTAAACATTATATACTTCTACTTAACCCTGTGAAGCCTGACATATGACATAATAGTAAGGAAAATTTCATTTAATAAAAAAATGGAACAGTTTATTGAAACTTTAGGCAAAAAAAGTTTGCATGTGGGTTTTTTTTTTGCGTCATATTTAATACATCAGGCTTTTATGGCTCATATAGTATGATACAGTAAGAATATGGAGCTCAAACTCCATATAAAATATGCAATTTAGTGCAGTTGCTGATATTTATATGGCCAAAAAGTACAGAATACTTAAATAAAATGCATATAAATATCAGTTGTCATGCTATATCTGCCAGTAATGTCATAGATATCATCTTACTATGACATTATTGGCAGATATAGCATGACAACTGATATGATATGTTAATTGTAATGAAGCTGAAATTAAATGAAATATAAATATTAGTTGAAAAACTTAAACTAAACTAAAATTAGAAATGTTGCCTTGGCAATAAACTGAAAAAAAGTTTAAATTTTTTTATTGGAAATAAATAAAAACTAAAATGACCTAAAACTAAAATGGAAATAAAAATAAATTAAACGACAAAAAGCACATTACACATGAAATTACTAAAAAATGTATTAAAATTAAAACTAAAATATAAAAATGAAAGCTAATTCAAAATATAAAATTAAAAACTAAAATAACATTATACAGACACCATATATAATTATAATAAAAAAAAAATAGATTTTTTAACAAATATATATATTTTTTATTTATTACAATATTGTATTTTTATTTTCCCCAGGTTCTTATGAAATATAAAATAATAGTCATTTTAGTTAATGATATCATTAACTAAAACCAATAAAAAAAAAAACTTTTCTGTTAATTGTAATAAAGCTGAAATTAAATAAAATATAAATATTAGATGAAAAAGACCTTAAGAGGAAAAAAATTTAAATGTTGCCTTGGCAATAAACTGAAAAATGTTTAAATTGAAGCACTAAAATTTTTAATTGGAATTAAATAAAAACTAAAATTACCTAAAACTAAAATGGAAATAAAAATAAATTAAACCTCAATATTTTGAATCAAAGCAATATTTAAAAAAAAAAGAAAAAAAAACTAAAATCACACTATACACAATATATGATAATAATAAATTATATATATATATATATATTTTTTTTTTTTTTTAATTGAATACAATATTGTATTTTTATTTTTCCCAGGTTCTTTTATTTTTCACTATTTTAATTGAAATTATTTTTCACATAAAAATATTTAAAAGATATGAATTATTATTTATAAGATATTTTATTTAAAATATAAATATGAATGAAAGTGGAAGGATCACATACTGGCGATGAGCAGGGTGTCCATGCGTGGAGGCGGCTGAGGAGGCTTGAACATCTTGCTCAGGTCTTCCTCAGGAAGCGGAGGCTCCCCTCGGCTCTGTCTCTGCGCGTTCTCCTGCTGACGTCTCTGAACGTACTGCAGCACAGGGATGAAGAGCAAACGGTTATTCTGAACTTTAACCTCTGAATTAAAGCTTCTAAAGATGGCCATGACAGGCCGGAAGAGGAGGCAGAAACAGAAGACTGATGGTGTATTTAACAGCAGGTGAAGATGATTAGATTTGATCAAAGAAATGAGTAAATAAAGAGAGAATCGCTGTGTCACTACGGTATCGGAGGAATTTGGGAGGTCGCATGTACTTCAATCAATCAGGAAGTTCAGAGTCCAGCGCCGAGCGAGGCCATTACTGTCTCATTCAGACCTTGATACACAGTCACTCAATAAATCTCTTCTAACTTCACTGACTTTATAGAGTCAGTCGAGCCGATTCTGAATGATGCTAGTGATTGCCTTGGCACAAAAATCCCAGACACTCTCGCTTAAATAGGAAAATTTGTAGCCTTGACAAGCCTAAACTTGGGTGAACCTCATACTTCAGACTAAAACTAAAGATATTATATTTAAATAAATAAGAAATCATATCACTTTGCGTAGAGAATACTGTATAGAGACTATTTTTAGGACCATTAAGAGGTTTTGTTAGTTTATTTTGTTAATTAAAATCTGCTTAAAGGGGTCATGAATTGAGAAATCAACTTTTACTTGAGCTTTTGATATATAAGAGGTCATCGTACTATAAGAATATCCTGTACGTTTTAGAACTGAAAACTTCCTTGTTAGTCCAATAAAAGCTTTTATTAACACCAAAGAACTACTGATCCTGTAATGTACCTGAAACTCCGCCTCCACAGAAGAAATCAACGCCTACTTCATCATTGCAGCGTTAGCCCCGCCCACTGGTGTGTTAGTGAGATGAGGAGGAGAGAAGAGCGATACAGGACTGAAATAACATCACCTTTCAAAGGATCCTAATGCTAGGAATATGGTTATTTATTTTCAACAATGAGAATGTCTCAGTTGAGCTTTATTTATTTGTATTCGGTTCATTTCACTGTGGATTCTTTGGTAAATCAATCACATTTCAGTGCAAACAGACTTTTACGATATGGACTTGACAGTAATGCAACAACATGTCAGTAACTGTGTTAATTCTAACACCTGATCTGATATTAATGATTCATGTACAGTCAGATGTTCTTTGTCTATGTGTCAGTAAATCAAACCAGTGACTAAACGCTCAACTTCATGTTGTTTTTCTTAGTAGGATGAAAATAATCAGTTATTTAAATGTGATTAAATTATATATAGAAAACGATCAAAGAACGCTCCCTTTACAATCGCTGGAGCTGTCAATCAAACAGAGCGAGTTTATCAGTGACTGAGTTCTGGACTCGCGCCAAAACTCCCGTTTTATTCAACAAATCTCTTGTTTACATTGCATTTGCACTGTTAGTTATGATGAAAGCATTCGTTAGTGTGCAGAAATTGAGTTGCAATGATGAGATCACTGCTTTCATGCACTCAACAACATGTCTGTGATCGACTACAAAGTTCATCACTGCAACCTTTCATGCCACGATGTAAATATAATGCCATAGATCTAACACTTTTCACGATTAGTTAACCTTGAGAGCTGTAATAGTAAAAACGTGCTAAAAGTTTTCAAGAGAATAATCTTAGCTATTTCATATGCAAAGATGTCAGCCAATCACAGCAGTGGGCGTTTACACTGAAGTCTCACAGCAGACACGCCCCTTAAAACAGAGCGTTCAAATCAGAGGGCTAAAATCAGGGTAGGAAAAATGCCTTTTATTTGTAAATTATGACCATTTTTTATATAAAAAGCATACTAACATTATAAGTGCACCCCAGGAAACATAAAACAATAAAACAACGCAGTTCATGACCCCTTTATGTACTTTACAAAATTACAACTTTGGGTATGTCAGATTATTATTATTATTATTATTTTTTTTAATTAATACTTTTATTCAGCAAGGATGCATAAAAATGATCAAAAATGACACTAAAGACATTTATAATGTTACAAAATATTTCTTTTTCAAATAAATGAGTTAAAAAAATCAGTTTTCAGAAAAATATTAACTATTTTCAACTGATAAAATGACAAATGAGCACATTAGATTTAAAAAAAAAAATTTTTTTATTATTATTTAATATTTAAAATATTTAACTTTAAAAAAAAATTTATTTTATATTTATTACATTTAAATATAAAATAAATATGTTTATTTTGTATTTATTTATTCATTTCTATTCATTCATCGGTGTAAATGGGGGGGAAATGCGTTTAATGTCACAATGCAAAAACAACCTTCAAGATATTCTTAGATTTCTTTACGCAAAAAAATAAAAATAAAAAATAACATTTCCTATTTTTGTATTTTTGGGGTGGAATATGATCCAAATATTTCTTGATAGTTTTCATGAGAAGCACCCTTTATATTGTCTATACTGCGTATTAACAAATAAGCACTGATTTAAGAGTAAAATCTTTAATTGCTAAAACTGCCAACAATCCTCCAAAGTGCAGCTCTGTGTCTCTCAAACAAAGCTTTGATTATAGCCTCAGATAATTCCTGGGTTTCGAGTTGCACAGTTTCATCAATTACGACTGTGATATAATTATATCTTCCAAAGAATAACATCAAGACTGAAACATCAAGCCTCATCAGCCGCTCATTCAGCGTAAGCCCCTTATTGTGATCTTTGTGGTGACAACCTGTTTTCCCACCAGCAGACATCAGGATAGCAAAGCTACCATTAACGGTAACTAGCGTTTACATGCTTATGATGGCTCTCATCCAACCAGAACATCAAAGCATTTAAAAGTGAGCGGTGCATCAGCGTCACGCTCGTCACAGCCCGCTCCCATGTCTCTGTTCCTCTTTTTATCCCGTTTCTTCAGTCTGACAGGTGAAAATCCCATCACTTGAAAGCAGAGTTATTATGTTAACTAAAAATAAACATAAAATGTATATATATATACACAACTAAAAATATAAAAATAAAAGCTAATTCAAAACGATAACAAAATTAAAACAACACTGCATTAAAGTACTAGCACACTTTTCTCACCAAGCAGCATGATTTGAAGTATCACGACACAAACGGTGAAATCTCTACATGAAAAGACAGGTGTCGGCGTTTGATGGATCACCTGATGTTTCTGTTGCTGCTGCTTGCTGAGACTGCGGCAGTGGTTGTTGTACTTGACGATGTCCTGACTCATGTCGTCCACGCGGTCCATCAGCATCTGCAGGCTCTTCTCTAGATGAGAACTGCAGAGGAACAACAAGGTGAAGAATGGAAGTCATCAATGTGTTTCTGACTGCTTGTTATTTAGTGAACACCTCTTACAGTACACAAATAGATTTAACCACCATAGGCACTGAGGGGGACCATTTTCCCCACAATAATTGAAAATGGCCAAATCATCCCCCCCAATATTTGTCTTAATACTGCTCTCCATTACGCACCGCTCTGTTTGTTGTTAGGATGACGACAGTTTAAAGTTACATTTTTAGGCTGGTCTGCCTCAGCGCTCTAACAGTGCTCGTCAATGTCAAAATGACGGCCAATCAGATTAAAGAAGGCGGGGCTTAATCTTAAAGTGTGAATTCCAACGCAACATTTTAGTTTTAAGTGTTAAGATTTAGGTAGCTAAACATTACATTTTTTAAGATGGATATGTTTAACGACCCACAATAAACACACAGTGATGCAAACTACTCAACTTTACATTTCTGACATATTAGACATACAAACAAGAGTGAACTTGCATATTTTTAAATAAAATATTATTTGTGAAGAGTTTAAATGGACTACTTCACAACTATAGGCTATAATTAGACCTAGAACTTCTTTTACTGTTCTTATTTCTTTATTCCTTTAAATCCCTTTTAATCCTTTAATTATTTAATTTCTTTAAATAAAACTTTGTTCACCCCCAATGTTCAAGACATGGTTGCGGCCTTGTAACACGCTATGGAGAAACTCAAGTTAAACCAAAAGGATATAAATGTCTTTACTGTCACTTTTGATCGATTTAATGCATCCATGCTGAATAAAAGTATTAATTTCTTTTCAAAAAAATGAAAATAAAAATTCTTACTGACCCCAAACTTTTGAACGGTAGTGTATAATGTTACAAAAGCTTTGTATTTCAGATAAATGCTGTTCTTTTGAACTTTCTATTCATCAATGAATCCTGAAAAAACTGTTTTCAACATTGATAATAATCATAAATGTTTCTTGAGCAGCAGATCATCATATTAGAATGATTTCTGAAGGATCATGTGACACTGAAGACTGGAGTAATGATGCTGAAAATTCAGCTTTGATCACAGGAATAAATTACTTTATAAAATATATTCAAACAGAAAACAGTTATTTTAAATTGTAATAATATTTCACAATATTACTGTTTTTACTGTATTTTTAATTAAATAAATGCAGCCTTGGTGAGCAGAGAAAACTTTTTTAAAAAACATTAAAAATCTTACCGTGTCCAAACTTTTGACTGGAAGTGTGTATATATATATATATATATATATTTTTTTTTTTTTCTTTTTTTCTTTTTTTTTTTTTTCCTTGTTTTAAGCACAAAACACACTAAATTTGTCTTCGAAATATTAGGCAGATAAAAGTCTTTATCTTAAACAATTTTGCTAAAACTTTATTTTGTTTTGAATAACATTTTACCTGAAAACAAGACAAATGCGGATTAGGAAAATGAGTAATTTGCTGCAAATTATCATTTTTAATTTCTATGGTAATAATATTGTTTATTCATTGCTGGAGAATAACAGGTTTTCGCTCATACCACATTATTATTGAAAAGTCAGCATGCTCAAATTCACTTATAAATGATCAGAAATGTAAAACTGTGCCAGTATCTTGCCAACGCCAAAAAGATGAAAATCTTATGGGAACGTCAAATGATCAAAGCACATCTTAACCATCAACAGAGTAACACAGAATTTAAAAAAGCTGATAGCATGGACTCCTCATTAATAATTCATCCGATTCTGCATACATCAAAAACATTTGCATGTATCGTGATATGCAAATCAGGTCCCACTGTAACTGTAATAGAATGATATCCATATTTTATATCAGGACAGGAGCCCATAGGACCAGGGATGAGGAAAATGTCTTCAAAAGTGGTTTATCTGTTCTTGGTAAACTCCATTAACAACAAATTAGCCTCGCCAGCATGTTCCATTAATCTTGTAGAAAAACGCTGGACGTATGTGGGGAAGTGAGATCCCGCGGGTGCGGACAAACCAGGAGCAGCTCTCTATCATGCATGAACATGTATACCCTAGTGCACATCCACACAGAGATTGATGTTAACACCAAGTCATCTAGTAAGGTCCATGTGAAACAACACTACAAAGAAATCTCTCATTAGCTGCTGGAAAAATCCAGATAAAACCAGCTTAGTCCTTTGCAACTTGTCCAAGTTGGTCATTATCCAGTTCACGCTAGTGGATGAGCGAGTAGATCTTGGACAGCAACAAATATGACCTGGTCAACAAGCCCCAAACAGCTAA